>OX940878.1:84618269-84673269 GCA_954870665.1 Stratiomys singularior | reverse complement strand
AAAAGTGATCATGACGTCAATTCATTCGACATAAAAAAGTTCACTTCTAAGATAGGAGGAAGTGAACAGATATATTACTTTCTCTATCTACAAAGAGGGACAAAAATGGCTGATCTGAGGAAAATTAAAACAATTCTTCACACAATTGTACGTTGGAGCCACTACTCTAACAAACGTAAAGGCGCGACGCAATGCCGAAATTGCCAAATGTATGGTCATGGCTCCTCCCATTGTCATTTACCAACTAAATGTGCCATATGTAGTGGCCCTCATGAACACTCTAAATGCACACTACGAAAAGAACAGAGTAATAGAATAGTATGCTGCAATTGTAATGGTCCTCACTTCTCCAATGCTCCCGAATGCAAGAGCAGAACAGATTATATCGCGCTTAAAGAAAAGCTACAAAAAAGGAGAAGCAACCCAAAATCTCAGAGAAGCTTCGATACGTTTGCACTTTCGGAGAAAAATTTCCCAAGTCTGTCTACACTTAACTCTAAGACACAAACCTGTGTTGAAAATATTCCGAAATTGCCGGCAAACTTGGTGAGTACAACGAACGCAATTGGAAATAGACCTCAACCTCAACTCTCCTACAGTGCGGCGACCAAAAACACCCCAACACTGTCTGGTAAAACTTGTAATGAAGAACTTTTTTCACCAGAAGATTTATAAAAGCTCTCTCAAGAACTGATCACAAACTTATCAAATTGTAAAAATAGACAAGATCAATTCAATGTAATTGTTAGCATTTCAGTAAAGTTTCTTTATGGCTGAAGAATTGAAAATTCTAATATGGAATACGCAAAGCATTAAAAATAAGAAAATCGAATTCTTTGATTTTATAACTAAAATTAAGATTGATATTTGTATTTTAACGGAAACTTGGTTGAGGCCGCATGATAAGCTAAGTCATGCTAACTTCCACATTTATCGATGTGATCGTAAAAATAAAATTGGTGGTGGAGTTGCAATTGCAATTAAAAAATCAATTAGGCATTCACCATTGCCCCCATTTGAATCGTCTGCCATTGAAAACATAGGGCAAATGTTAGAAGAATCTGAAATCAAATTATACGCAGTTTACTTTCCGGGGACAAAACTCACGAAGGATAAATTAACTGAATTCAAAAACGATTTAAAAAGGTTTACACGTCAAAACCAAAAGTACTTGCTCTGTGGTGATCTTAACGCACGTCATAGGCCTTGGAACTGTGTTCGAGCTAATAAAATAGGTCAATGTCTGTATGAAATGTTGAGTGAAGGGAATATATTTATTCACTTCCCGACCGAACCCACTTTCTATTCGCCTCGAGGTGCCGGATCTACCCTAGACATTATATTAGGCGATGATAGTATTGGCCCCTCAGATATTAGAGTATTACAAGCGCTATCATCGCCTCATTTGCCAGTGCTTTTCACTCTAGATTCAAAGAGAGTTTATCGCTATAAACCACATCAAACCTTCCTCTTCAAAAAAGCTGACTGGAGAAAATTTCAAAGACATGTGAACGACAATATATTGATTTCGCAAAATACGTTTAATTCTTTGAACACAGCTCAAGCGGTCGATGAAAAAATCTACGAATTTAAGCACACTATTTGGAGGGGTATAGAATGCAGTGTACCCAAATCTAATGCCAAATATACAAGCTTCGAATTAGATCAGGAAGCCCTGAAGCTTATTCGTACCCGAAACAACCTTAGAAGACAGTGGCAAAGATCTAGGGATCCAACCTTGAAGTTAGGTGTGAACTTACTCACTACAGCAATCCGTAAAAAAATCTCAATCCTACGAAATCAGTACTGGAATCAAATGCTCCAGAGCTTAGATTTCAACTCAAGGGGACTATGGCGATTAAATAAAATCTTCAAAAGCAAATCTCACAACCTCCCCTACCCACTTAAAGACGCAAGTGGCCAGCAGACCTACTCCTGTGAACATAAAGCAGAAATTCTGGCTGATAAATTTCATAATTACCATAAAATATCAAACAATAGGCGTAATGATATCATAGAAACGATGATACATAACTCCGCGCAAAGTATAACTAACACATCTAACTTGCCCCCCGGCGCCTACATCAAGAACAGAGAAATAGTTAGGCAGCTTAAAAAACTTAAAGATCGAACAGCTCCTGGGATCGATGGAATTCCTAATTATGTGATGAAAAATCTGCCAAAGAAAGGGATTGTGCTCACTTGCCTCTTATTCAATGCTTGCCTCACACTATTTTATTTTCCACTCGCCTGGAAACAAGCTGTTGTAGTACCTCTGCTAAAGCCTGGGAAGGATCCACATGAGCCAGAAAGCTACAGGCCAATAAGCCTTTTGCCAGCCTTTGGTAAACTATTCGAAAAGCTAATTCTCAAACGACTCACAGACTTCGTGGAAAGTGCCAACATACTTCCTGACTTTCAGTTCGGTTTCAGGCACGGCTATTCAACGGAGCACCAGCTGTATCGCGTCTCAAAGGACATTAAGACAGCCCTAATAGGGAAGCAATCGGTTGGAATGGTCACCATCAATATGGAGAAAGCTTTCGATAGAGTCTGGCACGAAGGTTTGCTTTATAAACTCCAAGAGTACAAAACGCCAGAATACATACGTAAATTGATAGTTTCATACCTCAAAGACAGATCATTTAAGGTAAAGGTCCGAGATAGCACCTCTACTGTAAGATGCATCCCTGCTGGTGTTCCCCAAGGCTCATGTCTGAGCCCCACCCTTTTCAATATCTACACATCCGATCTCCCTACAAGCGAGCACTGTCAAATATCTGCCTTTGCGGACGATACCTGTTTTTATACTTCAGGAATTTACCCAAGTACAATAACTACCAACTTAGAAAAAATGCTTGAAAAGTTTATCAGTTCTTTTACAGGTGGAAAATAAGCATCAATGTTGATAAAACTAAGGCAATATTTTTCATTAAAAAACGTAAATGTTCCTTCCTAATCGACCGATCAACTTTTTAGGACAAGCTATACCATGGTCAGAAAATCTGCAGTATCTTGGGCTAACGTTGGACAAGAAACTCATGTTCAAAGACCACATTGAACGAATAAGCATTAAAGCTTTTAATTCTGTACTTCAACTATATCCACTACTCAACAGAAGGTCCCAACTGAACATTAAGAATAAAATGATAATTTTAAAAATGGTAATTCAGCCTATCATATTATACGGAGCGCCTACTTGGAGTCAATGCGCAAAATATTTGATATCAAAGCTTCAAGTCACTCAAAACAGGTACTTAAAAATGGCGCTAAATAAGCCTTTTTATTTCTCATCACGCAAGTTACATGAGCTTGCTAATATTAGCCCTATCAATAAACTCGCGCTCTCACGCAGAGATAATCTACTAGCTAAGGTAGAACACGCTCCGATCCCATACATTCAAGCACTCAGGATGTAAATTAATAGATTAACGTTAGAGATCATGCGTCCTCAACCGAGTTTTCATAGTTATTACTAAGATTCAAAATAATATGTAAATAGGTTTTAACATAGGTATTAGTAGTTTAAGTTAGAGTTAAGTTTAAAAGAGGTTTTTGTTGTATTTTCCTCTACTATTATAAATATGTCATATGAATAAGTAACATTTGGGGTACAAACAGAAAAAATTATGTATTGTAGATGAAATGAATATCAAATTCAGAACTCTCACTGTAAGTATTAGCTTAGTCCTGTAAATTTTTTAGAAACAATAAAGAACTTATTAAATAAATAAAAAATCAATTGCATATAAGCGAACGTTAGACAAAGAAATACGTTGAATCAAAAATCGGAATAAATACAGAGAAAATAATATTGCTTTACAGCAGCAGTGTACAAAAATATTTCTACGTCTCGTACTCCTACATCAAATCCGAAGTTTCAAAAAGCAAACATTAAAATTACAAACAACAATGAAATAACTGAAGTCGATTCTGGGAGAAAGATTGATATTGCACAAATAAAAAAACCTAAAAAGTTTCAAGAGAAACTAACTCAAATTTGGAAAAATGCCATGAACGACAATTTGCCAATTGAGAAATAATTGACCGACAAGGAAATATATGCTTATGATAATTTTATTATGGATCCAAATGTTAAATATTTTAGTCCACACTTCTTTACATGTCTCATGAACCCAAATTATAAGAATATTGGATCATGGACTAAAAGAACTTCAACTATTTCCATCAAACAGTAATAAAAGCCTTCCGATTACACCCAAAAACACATAAACGAATTCCAATATAAGATTAGTTCAGAAATAAAAAATAATATTTTCGTAACATTTAAAGAATTCGTTTCTTATACCTTTGTATAAACTTTCCAGATCTTTTTGTACTCATCAATATTCATCTTCGAGAAAAAAGAGACCACAACAGGATTAAAATTGATTCCAGAAGAACCAACAACATTCATTAAGCATAATTTTCGTATCTACCATAAAATTAATATCTCTGCATATGAATCAACGCTATCTAAAATCGAAAGTGTAATAACTTTAAATGACTATACTCTCAATTCAATTAAGTTAATTAGATCAGAAATTAAATTACTCGGTAATAAACTCAATCCAAAGTTTAATCGTTTGCAGACAAAAGCTATTGTCTGCCTGTGGAACGACAATGTCGAGATATAAATAAAACAAATACCATTACTTCATCTTGTATAAATAATTCCGTATATACATACTGGAAAGTAGATCACACAAGACTTTATTAAATTTCATTCATTTTTGCGAAATCACATCTTGAAAACCTTTGTCAACATGATTTTTTGTATAACATAGTTAATATTGAATCTGGTCACTGACAATATTTGTACCACAAAATTCGAAATCACCTTCCACAAACCCTCCGGAATTATATCAATTTGTGACTCTTTAATTCTTCCATGTCACAAAATAATAAACGAATTTGCGTTTTAAAAACATTTGACGACTTTCTCGCAAAATGTCAAACTTTCTCGCCTGCGGAAATTAGCTCTACTTACAAAAGGTCTCCTCGAGGAATTGTAATATCATTGGATCGGGATATAAATACCAGTTCGATCTAATGGACAATGAAAATAGACAAAACTTAGAACACCTTAACGTGATTGACAAAAATAACCAGGAATTGATAACTGCATACAATAAACAAATGAAGCTTGATGAAAAGTACAATAATAATATTAATGCGATCCTCAAACATATAGAATTTTAATAAAAACATAATTAAGGACTTATCGAAAAGTGTGTATCAAACGTGTGTGTATCAGTATCACAAAATTTGTATCACTATCAAATTTACAACTACAAATAGTCAATACGCAATTTAGTTATGCACTAGATCAGCTAAAAGATGAGATAAAAAAATTACTTTAAAATATAAATTCTGCCAAAAGTGGTATAATGTGAAGATCTATTTTAAGCGATGAAGAAATTATTAATTGCGAAATACACGTTAAAAAACTAAAAGATACTACTTTGAATGTTCTTTATAAAAATAATATAATCGTGTTCGTAATTAACATACCCATATTAACTGAACGTTTGCCTATTTGTTATATTGGGCAGATTCCTAATTCTACTAACAAAAAATTAGATGTTAGCATTAAAGAAGTAGTATTATATAGGAACGATTATTATAATTTCAATAAATATATAAAAAATATAAATAAGACAATAATTGTAACAAATGCAAAACCACATATAAGGCGACAAATACTCGAAGAGCTGCAAAAGGGACTAATTTTATCAATATACACAAACAAAATAATCAAAGGATCTTGTTTAAATATCACAAAACAGTTAAAAATGATTCAGCTAATTCAGTTTAATCATTGCGATTTGTTAATTTTAATTTTTGTTAATTTAATTTTTATTTTTTAAAACTTTATACGAATATTATTAAAGAATTCAGCCATACGTTGTACATAGATATTATTAAAAATTTCTCACTTATCGAAGGAAAAATCGAATAAACGAACTGAAATTTTAAAGATAGTACATGAATATACTTTTGTATCAACCTTCGTTATTTTGATAATTAGTTTAATTGCTTTATATGCGTATTTGAGAAGAACAAATATTAATTAATGACAGTTCCTAAAGTAACATAGACTAAAATTACAAAACCTGATAACGATCAAGAAAAAGATTCGGTCAAAGATTCATACATACCTGCCAAAATTTCATTAAGGGGTAGCGTATGTCAAACTGAGGGCAGTTTTCCATCTAAGAAGGAGGGCAGTTCTGTGTAGAACGTGACTGTGTGAAGACGTATTTTTCAGAATAATAGGACTAGTTGACCTCTCTTATCGACATTTTTACCACTTTTCCTGGCATCCCAGTGACGCTATATTAGTTTCAGTCCTATTTTCAGTTTTTATTGTTAGACTCAGTGTATTACTCATAAACTGGAAAGTTACACAGGGGAACAACTGTAAATACCCTTTTTCCCTCTTTTCTGGTGTGTTCGTACAGTTGGTGATCAAACATAAAATTCACGAGTGACTCACGAAATGGTTGAGCCATCTAAGGACAGACCTCCAGACCCCGGAGACTCCAAAACTATCACGGGGAAAAAAGGAGAATTATAGATGATAAGAATGTGATCAGTAGTAAAGGTGAACTTAAGTGTTTTCTACATATCAACGAAACAGCCATGACCAAGGTTCCTACTGAAGTGACACAGTGGGCTACGGTCACTCAAAACCCATTAACCGGGTTTTTTTAAATTAACAAATACAAACCGGAGGCTAAGGGAACTCTTTTTGCCATTCTCATTGATAGTGTAGTCAATAATGGGGATAGGATGAGAATAACACCTAAGAAACTATTTGTTTACAACAAGAGTTTAGGACTTACTGGAATAAAAGATATCAAGCAAGCTGGGTATAATAGGCTCAAAGTCTTCTTTGGTTCTGCGGAAGAAGCCAACCAAGCAGTGGATAGCAGTAAACTTAAGGATTTCAATCTCAAGGCATTTATTCCGGGAAATTTAAAACTGTGACAAGTTCGAATAATGTCACGCGCCACTGTAGTAGTCTCAAGAGAAAAGTCGTACACAAGTTTCAATTACCAATACATCGATAATTCTCGAAGAGGAAAAAGGCATAACATAAACACATTGCGTGCATGAGTACAACAAATACATGTGTAAGTGACTCAGCGCGTAAACTCGAGAACAATCCACATGGAAGATTGGCGATTGATTGGTACATGTATAAAAGTGACTACAGCGAGCGGCGAAGAGAGTCTATTGGATTAAGTGAAGAAGTGAATTACAAAAGCGACAGTGCGCGTTGAAAGTATTGCGGTAATCGAAAAGTGTTGTAAAATAAAATCGTGTGCGAATTTTAAATAGCGAGTAAAAGTGATTTTTATAAGCGATTAATTAATTAATGTAAAAGTGATAACTCATAAAAGAGAATAAGTGAAATAGTGATTAAGTGAAAATAATTGTACAGTGTTAGTGATTTTTAAGAATAAAATTTCAAACATCGAATTTTAAATTAGTCGGGTGTGTTTCATTCACTATTGCGAACATTTGCGAAGAGCAAACAGCCAAAGCGCAACACTGGTGTCAGAAAGTGGGATAATATTTGCAATAGTGAAGTGAACAAAATCAAAACACTAAAAAACGCGAACTAAATCGAACACTCATCAGAAAACGCCGCGTAAAATCAACGCACTCAATTTGCCGGAACTAAAGAACGAATTGGAAAAGCGGAACATTTCCACTGAAGGAAGCAAAGCTAGACTAATCACCCGCAACATTCGAACGCTTCATGGAATGCGTACTACGAGGGTTAAGCTGGAAAACGTGCTTAGTGTATCTGGATGACATCATTGTCATAGGGAAAAAGTTTGACGAACATGTGCGCAACTTGAAAGAGGTGTAATCAAGGCTACGACGGGCTAACTTGAAGATGAGTCCAAAGAAATGTACACTTTTCGCAGTTGAAGTAAAGTACCTAGGGCATGGTGTATCAGTAAAAGGTGTGAAAACGGACCCTGAGAAAATAGAAGCTGTGAGAAGTTGGGCTAACCTAACAACAAATGATAACTTCGAAGTTTCCTTGGACTGGCGACCTATTATCGCCGATTTGTTAAAGGCTTTGCAAAAAGAGCCAAATGTCTCCATCAGCTCACTGAAAAGAATCGCGCCTTTATCTGGAACGATCAGTGTGAAAAAGCCTTCGAAATGTTGAAGAATAAGCTCTGTGAATCACCGGTTCTAGCGTACCCCTAACCTGGCAAAATGTTCGTAGTAGATAACGGTGCGAGTAACAACGGGATCGGGGCCGTATTGTCACAGCAGGTTGACGATGAGGAGCGAGTAATCTCATACTACAGCCGAGTTCTGTCAAAGACTGAAAGGAACTACTGCGTAACCAGGAAAGAACTTCTGGCTATCATTGCAGCAACAAAGCAGTTCCACAAATGCCTATATGGACAGAAATTCGTCCTTCGAACAGATCATGCTTCTCTGAGATGGCTGCTTCATTTCCCGTCTGCCGACGTTTTATCCCGTCGCCCATTTCCAGCGGCTTGTAAACATTGCCAAAGATCCGAGGAAAAAGAACAAGCTGTGGATATGCGTGTAATCACAACAGAAGTCGACGAGGGCTGGACGCAGCATGAACTTCGGGACGCCCAACTAGCCGATGATGACATCGGACCATTGTTGGCATGGAAGGAGACAACTGGTCGTCCCGAGTGGAAGAACATATCAGCACGCGGCACAGTGTTAAAAAACTATATGGCTCAATGGAACTCCCTTGGGGTTGCTGATGGAGCTCTGAAACGGAAATGGGCAACGGCAGACGGCACTTTATATAGGATGCAAATTGTTCTTCCTAAGAGTCGGGTCAAAGGAGTACTAAAGGAGATGTATGAAGGCACATCGGGAGGTCACCTTGGGATGAACAAGACCCTGACTAAGGCGCGCGAAAGATTCTATTGGCGCTACGCTCGGGACGACGTTTTTGACTGGTGTCGTAAATGCACAACATGTGCTTCCGTTAAAGGCCCGAATCGAAGAACGAGAGGGCAAATGCAGATTTATATCGTGGGGGTACCGTTCGAAAGAATAGCTATCGACATCGCAGGAACCTTTCCCGAGTCTGAATAGGGAAATCAGTTTTCACTCGTTGTAGCTGATTACTTCAGTAAGTGCCCAGAAGTACACCCAATTCCTATAGCAAACAGTTTCACAGTGGGTTAATAGATATGGCGTACCCCATGAACTACATTCAGACCAAGGCCGAAACTTCGAGTCACAAGTTTTTTTCTATAGAAACGTTGTGGTATACCGGATACAGAAACACCAGATACCCAGGGTAAAAATGAAAATTATGCATCTGGACCACCTTGCCCCATATTATCAGCAGGAAGACGCGGAGATAGCTGATGTAACACTTTTTCGGGGCGAAAAATATATAATGCGGGGATAGTGTGACATGTTCGAATAATGTCACGCGCCACTGCAGTAGTCTCAAGAGAAAAGTCGTACACAAGTTTCAATTACCAATACATCGATAATTCTCGAAGAGGAAAAAAGGCATAACATAAACACATTGCGTGCATTGAATACAACAAATACATGTGTATTATTAATTCGCGATTGGTTGGTACATGTATAAAAGGGACTACAGCGAGCGGCGAAGAGAGTCTATTGGATTAAGTGAAGAAGTGAATTACAAAAGCGACAGTGCGCGTTGAAAGTATTGCGGTAATCGAAAAGTGTTGTAAAATAAAATCGTATGCGAATTTTAAATAGCGAGTAAAAGTGATTTTTATAAGCGATTAATTAATTAATGTAAAAATGATAACTCATAAAAGTAATAAGTGAAATAGTGATAAAGTGAAAATAATTGTAGTGTTAGTGATTTTTGAAGGATAAAATCTCAAACATATAATTTTAAATTAGTCGGGTGTGTTTTATTCCCTATTGCGAACATTTGCGAAGAGCAAACAGGCCGCGCACCTGCCAAAGCGCAACAATACATATATTTGAAGTGATTAGAAACATCCCGGACGAAATCTCAACCGAGGAAATAGTCAACACAGCCAAAGCATGCAATAAAATGGGAGTCATCCTAGACAACATCAAAATACTACATACCCAAAAAGACTCAGTACATGGGACGGAAATGACCCCAACAAATTCGTTCCAACACCGTAGATTAAACTCACCTTCTCTGGCACCGAGCTACCGGACTGCAAAATGCAGTCAAAATGGCGAATGTGATTAGTAAGGTCAGTTATTTCAAATTTAAACCTTGACAATGTTCTAATTGTGGCCTACTTGGACTTTCATGAGCATGAGGCTACGAACCAAAAATGCCTCAAATGGTTATCATACAAGCAGGAGGTAGATATCAGTTCGATATTAAATATTACCAACAGAGAGGCTAGAACTATTATAAATAAAAATAAATGTCCAGGACTAGATAAAGTGGACCTCACCGAAGCTAACTTCCCTTCCCTCTCAAAAGCTCACAATAGTACACTAGAAATCCCCACAACGACTCACACAATGTTTTACTCAAAAACTCCTTCGCACAGATTACAAGCCTCAACAGAGACCAATACACACAGAGGAAAACACCCAGCAATACAACAAACACCTTCCCCTCAAGTGAACCCGTAAGACTACCAGCTAAACTAATCACAACGTATTCATACAGAACTACGGAAATTGAAAGACTGCTCAGTAATATGGAAGATCATATAAACAAACAGCCAGGAGATAGTAAGGAAAACGTTGAGTTCCAAATTACGACAGTGAAAATATGGACGAAGACCCTAAAGAAGTACCTAACAAGTCCACAGACTGAAACTAGTAAGGGAAAGAGTAAAATTAATAACATTAAAGTATAAGATATGAACATCTTACAATTGAATATTCAAAGCATAACCAAACACAAAGACAGCCTTGAACTTTACTTGAAGAAACACAACATTGCCTTCGCACTTCTACAAGAAACATTTAGTAATATCGACCATGACATACGATTTGCAAACTACAACATCGTTTTTAAAATTAGAGACAACAACATAGGTGGTGGTGTCGCAATATTAATTAGAAAGGACATCAAATTCAACAGTTGTTATCCAAACGTTGAGCCTAAGATACATCATGAAACTCTGTCTCCGTGTCCGCACCACTATCTATCAAATCAGTAGAATTTAAAGAAGAATTACAGAAGCTTAATAAAATTTTAGATTATACTAAAGACATCCTGATAGGGGGTGACGCGAATGCAAGGAGCCATTTGTAGGGGGATCATCACAACAACGCAAAAGGGGAAATCCTGAAGAAATGGTTAACAGAACAAAACTTCAAGATACTCAACACGGATATCTACACCTACAGAACGCTCAATAAGAATGGAAAGATGCTGCAATCAGTAACAGACATTACCACCAACATGAACAGAAATGGAATAATATGGAGGGAGGAAAAACATGACATCAGTAATAGCAACCCGATATCCCGATAAAAATCTGCTTGCCTGACACACCCGTGAAAAATGACAAAAAAATCAACTACAGAAACGTACTTCACGACATAAAAAACACCACCTTCGAGACAGACCTAGTCAATATTTATAAAACACTAGGCAATATTATTGAGCTAAACTCCAAATCCATTCAACACAGACACCCCCCCCCCCCCCCCGAGACACTGGCGGTCCAAGGAGATAGACAAACTCTGGAGAATAAAGAACGAAGCACGGCAAAAATTTAACATGCTGAAGTCCGGCGCAAACTGGACCAATTTGAATGAAGCAAGAGAAACCTGACGGAAGAGAACGAAAGAAGCCAAGATAAATAGCTGGAACGAAAAATTGGAAGAGATTAGGATGAGTGGCAATATTATGAATTTCTAGAAATTCATAAATTGCATCAGGAAAAACAAGACTCTCCCTATGCTTAACGTCCTCAAAGAAGCTCAAGCAAGAGCTTTCCTGAACCTCATTAACATGAAACACCACCCAAACAACATTCATCATATGTTCATGCCAGCGGAGAATCCACCAGACTTGGATCATAAAGACTTAAGCAGAATACTAAATGTTAAACGAAAATCGACAGCCCCAGGCTTAGACCAAATCAACAATGATCCAGTTAGGGCCATTTTCACCCTACAGCCAAACAGATTACTCCAAGCAATAAATGACGCCATTAAAAATTGTGCTATACCGGAATCTGGTAGACACATAAGGGTAGTCCCCATTCCGAAACCGAACAGAAATTTCTGTTGGATGACTTAAACAACTCAGACCTATCTCATTACTCAGTGTACCCGTCAAAATTATCAATAAATTGATTAAAAATAGAATAGAAGCACATTTACATGAAAAACAAACCCAGTCCCAACATTAACTTTCACCTACACAAAAACAGGTCATCTACATCATGTTTCAACACCCTCTTACAGAAACGAGAGGATAAATCCACCTCTCCCGCCAAAACAGCATGCGTCTTAGACTTTTCAAACGTCTATGAGAAAGTCGACCTCCAAATTCTAGGTCAACTACTATCAGATCTCAATATTCCAAAAACATACATTCAGTGGGTTATAAATCCCTACAGGAAAAGAACACTCCACATAAATAAAACCCACACGATAATCACGAACGGACTACCGCAAGGTGACGTTCTAAGTCCACTCCTGTTCAACATCTACACTGCTAGACTTCACACCATCTCGGATCCAAATACAACGTTACTGCAATACGCGGATGATATTTTGTTACTGGTAGAGGGCACAAATATCAATCACACCACTTACTTACTACAAGATAAACTCAACCTTTTCTCCACTATTAGCGATAACTTGAAATTACCTTTTAACCCGGATAAAATGCAAGCGATGAACTTTCACTGCAATAAAAATCCAGTTTTCAATTTAAAACATGGTCACATTGATATCAAATGGAGCAATAGTATAAAATACCTGGGAATAAACTTAACCAAAAACCTAAGTTTCAAGAGACATGATGAACACATACACACCCTCTATAACACTGCCAACATCATTAGATACCTAAATAAACCCACAAATCCTTTCAGCACTGCCTTTGAACCTTTACAAATCTCTGGTAAGACCCAAAATAGAGTATGGAAAAACCACCCTTGCACATGCACGTACATGTCTCTTCAACAGCATGGACAAACTCAAAGCCAAGATCCTTAAACACTGTTTAGGACTGCCACCCAGTACTCCCAACCTCTATGTTTTCAATATCGCTACAGAACTCCAGTCAAAGGATAGAGCAGAACTACTTACAGCCAAAGAAGTAGGGAAGCAAATTATCAATCACAGTCTCAAACCCACATGGGCAGAGCAGGATGTGAACTTTATAAGTAGTTACAACCATGTGCTCAACAAATACAATCACCATCTTAGGAAACTAAACCCCACGCACCGCACCAATAAACCAAAGAATTTAATCAACACACCCTTTGCGGAGAACTCTCCCTATCTACAAACCTGTAACGTACAAGAGCTCAACAACATTTTCAAAGCACACACCGATAAGATCTTGCAACAAAAAGCCTTGGTACTGGTAACAGATGCAGCCAAAAATCCTTTTGGCACTGGTATTGGGTTTATCAACTTAAATCGTAAGGCCACATACAATTCGAGTCTTCGTAAAAGTACAACAACAACAGAAGCTGAACTAAACGCAATACTAATAGCACTCAGGAATAGCAATCTTCAGGACCATAATAAAATAATACTTTTCACTGATTCTAATAATGCAATCAAAAGCCTCGCACACAATCAAGAAGAAAGAAAAGTAACGTACGAAATATGAAGTAGCATCAACCATAACCCGGAGAGAATCTTTAGTTTCATATGGACCCCAGGACACGTGGGCATTGAACCTCTAGAAATAGCAGATCACCAAGGAAAGGAAGGACTTATGAGCCACAGATACACGGAAGTTCAACACGAACTCGACGAAATAGTGGTCCTTATTAGGGAAGAAATTGAAGAACAGTGGAAAGCAGAAAATTGCAAGCTTTTCTCCATGCATCTGGAAAGATGCACACCACCTGAACAGCGGTGGAAAACCTTGGTTCCACAACAGTGACATATCCCCTAAACACTTAAAAACTATTAACAGAATTCTAACGAACAGAGCATACAATAAACACCGTCTCTACCAAATCAAAAAAAGCGGAACAGAATTGTGCACACTAATTAACATAACAGACACAATAGATCACCAACTGTTTCAGTGTACTAGGTTTGAGGGAATAAGGGGTAAGTACAATTTTTTTCAATCCCACAATAACATTAAGAGCTTAATCCTCTAAAATGATCGCAATTTACTTAGCAACTTCGATGCTTTCCTAGCGGAAGCAAATCTAACTTTATAACACTAGCCACTCCCTACACTTAAACCCATGCAAAACTAACACTCAAACTGACTTGACTAACAAAAACTAGTGACTGCAAACATAGGATCGAAAACGCTGGGCAGTGCCATATTTGCCAGGGCCAATTACACTGTGGTATCCTACCAGAGCCAATTTAAAAAAAAAAAGGAGGAAGTTATGCCTTTGCAAGGAGGGCGGCAACACTTATCATATAGTCCAAATACCATCCAACGTGCACGTTCGACGTATAAGTAATAATTCTTACCTTTTCGGCAATATTTAGATTGCAAATTAAACAAATATTGATGTGGGGGCGTTCAAGTATTACGTAACGCAATTAGGGGGGAAGGAGGTCTTGTTAAACGTTACGATGCGTTGCAGGAGGTATAATTATATTATACTATGGTACAGAAAAATGTTATGGCGTGTTACACAGGGGAGAAGGGGCGTCAGAAATCTTCAAAAATTGCGTTACGTAATACTTGAACGGTCCCTATTCTATAGTCACTTTGAGCTTCAAAACAAACAATCCCTTTTATTTCATTCAAATAAAATCTCAAACGAACTTTTCGCCGGAAAAAAAATAACGATTACAAGAGATCGATGTAACTTTGATTCACTTTTTGATCCATTTCTAGACAAGAATTTTTTTTATAGAAAACAATTAGTTTACTGTTATTTAGATCAATATATTTTCTTTTTAGCACACTACGCGTTTCGCTGGACTAGTCAGCATTATCAAGTGCATTCAACAAATGCAAAAAAATTCTAATAACGATTACGAATAATAAAATTTCAGAACTTAAAATTCGCATACGAGGCAAATTGATTACAATGAAGAAGCAAATCTTGTAAGAAGAAAATCATGTGAAGTAGAGTTAGTCTTCGATGACCCGCGATACAAGTAACAACTTAATCCGCGTTAATAAATATATCAGTGAAGTGGGTTTTATTTAAAACACATAATTAGATGTGGGCATATAAACACAACTGGTACTGGAGTCACATTACGTGCGGACGGTCCTTGTTATAAAGGACATCATAGATCACTTGCTGATGCGTGGGGAAGGGGGTCTCCTTAGTCATATCCTCGGAAATACCGATGACATCACCACCAGATAATTCTGTAACACAACAAGACACTCTATTTTAAATCGCAAATTACGCATAGTAAACATATCACATTTCAATCCATTCCATAATAATAACAATCTTTAATATTTGCGTTCAGTCTCATTTCAAATTTTACATTCACATCAAAATTCGATATTTCAAGTATAGCAAAAATACCAAAAACCGGAAATAGAAACGATAAGAAAATTAAGTATGAACAATTATATTATTGCGATTCGTGCCAATCTCATAAACACAATATGAATAATTGCCCACACATCAAATATCAAAATTAGCAAAAGACGACAAAATCAAAACAATGAAATTAATTAATATAAACATACTAAAGGAATATCAAATTACATGCAGATAAATTTTAAGTATAAATTGGAGCAAAGGGATAGATCAGAGAGTAAATAGCTTTGAATCCATCCACCCATGAGGTGTTTCCGATTGGTTTTTATAAAATGATAAGTGTTCTTGTAATTAGTAAAATAAGAAATGTTCTGTGAAGTTAACAAATGATTAAGAAGTTTAATAAATGTTTTTGTGAAGTCCATAATTGTTGTTAATGGGTGAAATAGTGAAAGTTTCTAGATCGAGTGAAATAAAAAAGGAAAATAGGTGTAACCTTATAATACAATAAGTGAAACCTTATAATTGGCGCAGTCGGTAGGATAGTGTCGAGTCTTAAAACATTAATTTATTAAAAGCTTCAAGAGAAGTTTAACTTTTAGTGCGGGCGGTTAAGTTCAGTTCAGAAACGCAAATTCTGAATTTACTAAAAGAAAAATTAAAAAACTTTACACGTGAGTTTTAACTCTTAACGACTCTATCGAATAATAAGTCTTAATTTAACGGATTTGCTTTAGTGAATATAAGTGAAAATTATATTCGGTCAAATCAGTGCTAAGACAAACAATTTAAAAGGAACGATTTACGCAGAAGTAAACGAACCGCAAATTTAAAACTCGGTCTAATTCAACAAGTTTTCACGCAGAAGCAACAAAATAGTGACAACAACCATAATGCAACTGGAATCAGGTAATAGTAGTGATACTAAATTAAGTTTAGCTCTTGATCCGGTAAAGCATGCGTCACGTATCCCAATATTCGATGGTAGCCGTGATCAACTGAAAAGTTTCGTCGATATGGTGGATGTAATGGTTCCTATCCTGACTAAATACGACACCCCATCACAAGTTGTTATCAGCAGCATCATCAAAAGCAGAATAATTGGAAGAGCCAAATTAATATTGGATGCAAGCCCTCATATTGTTGCTTGGCAGGACATCAAAAATATCTTATTCGCAAATTTCTCTGACCAACGAAATAGTACACAATTAATGAATGAACTTAGAACTATAGAATTTAGAGGCTCCATTTTAGATTTTATAAACATAATTCAAAAAAGATTAACAAATTTAAATTTAAAAGTTGAACAGGAACATGCTATAAATTATCAACAATTAATTAATGATAATCAACTCGTTGCGCTAGATACTTTAAAGAAAAATATTCCCGAACCCAGTCGAACAATACTATTTTGTAGAAATCCCGATACTTTAGAAAAAGCTATATACATTCTCACTGAAATTGGCCATCTCTATAATAAGAGAGATAATTATAATAATGATAAATTTGGAAACAAAAATACAAACCATATTAATCAAAAGCAAAATTACCAAAGGCTAAACTATCAGAAACAGAATTATCAAAACCCAAATTTCAGAAAACAAAACTTTAAAAATAATTTTAAGAACGAAAATTTTAAAACGTACAATCATCAATATCCAAATTACAGAAATCAAAATTTTAACAATAATCAAAATTTTAGAAACCATAATTACCAACACCAGAATTATCATCAAAAAGACTCAATTCAAAATCGGATTCAAAAATTCGGCGCAACCCAACCAATGGAAGTAAATGATTCTAGGCAAATTTGCCATACTACCCAAACTGAAAATTTTCGGGAACATGCCTCGGAAATCAACAATCCTTCAACGGACCCTATATTAGAATAGATTCGTACGGTACCCCTCTCAGATTCTTAATCGATACAGGTGCAGCTATCAGTGTAATAGACCCAAACCTTTGTAACCCAAAATTGAGGTTCCCTAATGAAAGCTTTAACGTCCATACTTTAAATTCAACAATACCATTTTCACATATGGTTAAAATCAAGCCCTTCAAGGAAATTGGAGGAAATGAAAAATTTAACTTCGTCGAATATAAATTTAACAATTTCTTTAATGGAATAATAGGTAATAATATTTTGAGAAATTATAAAGTAGAAAACCTTCATGATAAACCTTCATGATAAAGAAATAAAATTTGACGATAGAAAATTAAAACTATATTATTCAAAAGAGGAAGAAGAAGTGAAAATTAAACAGGTAGTGAAAATTCAAGCGCTCCCATTTCTGGAACCCCATGGTATGTTGTGTGGACGGGAGATAGAAAAGTATTCTTTAGTATCAACTCACACGTCTGTGTGGGAACGTCCAGAAGAACTTTTTGAACGAGCAGATGTAGACAAAGCTGTTTCCACACCTCCCGAACAATTGATAAGAACAATAAGAATTAAAAAAGAGAAGGAAAAGGATTCAAAATCGGCTATCAAATCAACTACAATCAATAACAAAGAGATAAATCAAAGTACAGAGGAAGATTTAGATGAATATTTAAATCATATTTATGTAAACGAAACGTATAAAGAAAGCAATCCCTTTTTAATGTTAAGGGTAGAACATTTAAATAATGAAGAAAAAGAAAAACTTAGAAATTTATTAAAAAATTATAGAAACGTGTTTTTTCAAGAAGGCGAAAATTTGACCTTCACTCATGAAATCAAACATGAGATTAAAACCACTAATAACACCGCAGTTTACGCAAAATATTATAGATATCCGCAGGTACACCAAGTAGAAGTACAAAAGCAAATTAGTGAAATGCTAGAACAGGGAATTATACGACCAAGCAAATCTCCATATTCTTCACCCATCTGGGTCGTTCCAAACAAATCTGATGCTTCAGGACAAGCAAAATGGCGAATAGTGGTCGATTACAGGAAACTAAATAATATCACTATAGATGACAAGTTCCCTATTCCCAGTATTGATGACATTTTAGATAAACTCGCGAAATGCATGTACTTCACAACGCTGGATAGCCAAGGGTTTCATCAAGTAGAAATTACTGAAAACGACATTCCCAAGACAGCTTTTTCAACAGATAAAGGTCACTATGAATCCACCAGGATTTTGGATTGGTTTAAAAAATGCTCCTGCAACGTTTCAGCGCCTAATGAAAGATATTCTACACGAATATATCGGAAAAATCTGTTTCTACATGGACGACATTATAATCTTTAGTACCTCATCTAATGAGCATATCCTATCCCTACAAAAAATCCTGGACGTATTAAAATCACAACAAAGAAAGGTGGTAAGAGCTCAAGCTGGTTTCGAACACGCGTCCCTGCCGCTTCTTGTCAGGTGCCAACTCACAGGCCGGGACGCATCGATTGGCACTACCAGCTGGGTGAATGTCATCTGGTTATAATTACGTTTTTTATCATTTTCGCTCTCAACTTGAACTTGTCCTATGTTCCAATTTGCCTTTGGTAAGCTTTATCAATTTTTGAAGTTTTTGGTGGATCAATTTATTCATTTTCACTTAGAACTTATAAGTGATTTATACCCCTGCTAGCTAACTAAGCGAAGACTCTTGGGTGCGGAAGTTCTGATCAATTTGTCGAATACCTCGAAAGTGAATTTACAAAGAAAGGTGGAAAGAGCTCAAGCTGGTTTCGAACACGCGTCCCTGCCGCTTCTCGTCAAGTGCCAACTCACAGGCCGGGACGCATCGATTGGCACTACCAGCTGGGTGAATGTCGTCTGGTTATAATTACGTTTTTTATAATTTTCGCTCTCAACTTGAATTTTTGAAGTTTTTGCTGGATCAATTTATCCATTTTCACTTAGAAATTATAAGAAAAAAAAAAAAAGTATTAAAATCAGCTAACCTTAAAGTCCAAATTGATAAAAGCGAATTTCTGAAAAAAGAGACAGAATTCCTTGGTCACATTGTTACTACAGAAGGAATTAAACCAAATCCAAAAAAAATAGAAGCTATTCAAAACTTTCTAATCCCCAAAACCACTAAGCAAATCAAATCTTTCCTTGGATTGGTGGGATTTTACAGGAAATTCATCAAAGACTTTTCGAAATTGGCAAAACCAATGACTCTCCGTCTGAAAAAAGATTCCAAAATAAATTCCCAAGATTCAGACTACATTGATTCCTTTCAGAAATTAAAACAATTGATTACCTCTGAACCTATATTAAAGTATCCCGATTTTAATAAAAAATTTACACTCATTACAGATGCTTCTAATTATGTCATTGGAGCCGTACTTTCTCAAGACGGTCATCCCATATGTTATGCTTCACGTACTCTTAATGACCATGAAAACCGATACTCTACAATAGAAAAGGAGTTATTGGCTATTGTTTAGGCAGCCAAATACTTTCGACCTTACCTATACGGTAGAAAATTTACAATTAAAACGGATCATAAGCCTTTGACCTGGCTAGCAAATTTAAGAGAACCAAACTCAAAATTACAAAGGTGGAAATTAAAATTAGACGAGTTTAACTATGACATTGAATATATTAAAGGCAAAGAAAATTATGTTGCAGACGCATTGTCACGTCCCCCAATAAATGCTAATATAATAAATATTAATGAACTAGATGAAGAAATAACTGACGGAAATAATGAAAGTAATGAAATAAATGATGATGAAAACATAGAAGATATTGAAACATTAGCGACATGCCATAGTGCAGGAGAAGATAATACCGAATATATATTTATATCGGAAGGACCATTAAATATGTTTAATAACCAATTAATAATAAAACAAGGCAAAGAAAACAGAATAAATAAAGAGCGATACTTTGGCAAAACTAGATCAATTTCTATTTCAAGAGAAATCGATGATAAATACATTCAATACATCTTAAATAATCATACAACCAGAAAAGGACTTTTGGCTGTTTATATTCCCAACTTAGCGATATGCACCCTATTTCAAAGCGAATACTTGAAATGGAAAGGTCCTTACACTAGACTTCAAGTCATAAAGTGTAACTATGTACTTTTCGATTGTACCGATAAAGGTCAGATCCAAGAGGAAATCTTAAAGGAACATAGGAAAAATAATCATAGAGGTATTGAAGCCGTGTATAAAGAAATCAAAACAAAGTATTATCATCCAAAACTAAAAACAGAAATTGCCAAAGTTATAAATAATTGCCATACATGCCAACTAAGCAAGTACGAGAGAAAACCAGCAAAATTACCTTTCGAAAAACCTCCTATACCTGAAAAGCCTCACGAAACGATTCACATGGATATTTGGTTCCTGGATAAAAATCATTTCTATCTAACCATAATTGATAAATTTTCAAAATTTGGTCAGGCAATAGCCATAAAATCTAGAAATTGGATGGATATTCAATCAGCCCTTAATCAACATTTTGCAACATGTGCAAAACCCAACCACATAATAACAGACAACGAAAGTACCCTAACAAGTAACTTAGAAGATTTTCTTAAACACGAAGGGATAACCTTACATTTCACAACTTCCGGAATTAAAACCGGCAATGCAGATATCGAAAGACTACATAACACAATAAATGAACATGTACGAATTAAAATAACAGAAACTAAATTTCCACCAAGCTCAATTGACATACAAGAAATAATGAAATACTACAATAACACAATTCATTCTACGACAAATGAGAAACCAATAGAAATAAATAATGGAGTTATACCATCTTCCGAATATTCAAACATTAGAAACCGAATACTTAAAAAACAGGAATAAAGTCTGAAGAGAAAAAACAAAGATAGAAAAAATTAGGATCTCAATACTAAATACATTAAGAATAAATTCAAAAAGAAAAAGCATGATAGGCCTTTTATCGTTAAACCTAATCACAACCTAACTAATAAAAAACTATTTATGAAATTAAAGAAATTCCCAAACTCTATTCCACAGGACAATACCTGTCAGTCATCTGTCTAACCGTCTTCCTGACAATTGCAATAGGACAACATATAGAAGTAAATGAAATCCCACTAGGAAATGGGTATATTCTCATCAGAAATGAGCAAGTTCAAATTATTGAAAATTATTCCAAAATCATACAAACCATGAACCTGCAAACTTATCAGGACATAGTAAATAATTTAGAAAACACTATACCTGGAGAAATATCTTTCAAATACCCAAACATCAAGATAGAAATACAAAAAATTAAAAATAAACTATTTACCCTAGAACCTCATGGAAATAAAAGAACAATATTTAGTCCTTACGGATCATTCCTTAAATGGTTCGGCGGTGTAATGGACGACGAGGATAGAAAATACATTGAAAGAAATTTTGAGAAAATTGAATCGAACATGAAATCATTCGTAGATAACACAGAAAAGCAAATTAAAGTCAATAATAAAATAAATGAAAACATTCAAAACCTGACCAAACATATTAATAGTCAACAGGAAATTGTGGTTTCTAAAATTAACGAATTAAAAAAATTAACAAATAGCCTACAACAGCGGTTAATACAATTTGAAACGTACATTTTAATCAAAGAAAATTTAGAAACACTCTTAGATTTAGTAATGGAGATTGAGGAAATAGTGTTGCTGTCAAAATAAGAGGTTTTCAGCAAAGATATTCTTACAATAGATGAAATAAAAACATACAAAATAAATGTAGAAAAATTGCAAAACATAAAAATATCAGTAGCGCAAAAAACTAAGACAATATTAATAATAGTACAAGTTCCAAATTTTAGTTCAAGGAAATATTATAAATTATCAATCATCCCAATTCCAAATAAGGAAAACTTAGAATTGATTTCACCATATTCAGAAATATTATCAAATAATGTTAAAATATTTTTATATAACGAAAAGGCGAATATAGAAAATAAATTAATACCAATAAAAGAGATTTGTATTAGTACACTTTTGAAAAACCCTAAAAATTGTACGATCAGAAAAAATCACAAATCAAGTATAATAAAAATAACCGAAAATGTAATCATAACAAAAAACTTGAATGGCACAAAAATATACCAAAATTGTAATGATCAAAATATTGTTATTAAGGGTCATAATATTATAAAATTTGCAAATTGTAAAATAAGTACAGCAAATAAAACCTTTGTAAGTAAAGAAAATATTATACATAATAACGTGATCCTACCAAACATAATCAAAAACATATCCTATAAAGAAAAACAAAATTTTACATTATAAGAAATCCATGTTCAAACCATTGGAAACATAGACCATATAGAATTATTGAAATTAGAACATAATAAGACTTCATAGACAAGTTTAATCACCGATCTATCTATTGTTTTGGTAATAATCATAATTGTATTACTTTTGTATTGTAAATTTTTCAAAAAGGGCACAAATATTAAACAAACATTTAACTCTTTCCGCGAGGACTCGCATCCTAAGGAGGGAGGAGTTATATCCTCGGAAATACCGATGACATCACCACCAGATAATTCTGTAACACAACAAGACACTCTATTTTAAATCGCAAATTACGCATAGTAAACATATCACATTTCAATCCATTCCATAATAATAACAATCTTTAATATTTGCGTTCAGTCTCATTTCAAATTTTGCATTCACATCAAAATTCGATATTTCAAGTATAGCAAAAATACCAAAAACCGGAAATAGAAACGATAAGAAAATTAAGTATGAACAATTATATTATTGCGATTCGTGCCAATCTCATAAACACAATATGAATAATTGCCCACACATCAAATATCAAAATTAGCAAAAGACGACAAAATCAAAACAATGAAATTAATTAATATAAACATACTAAAGGAATATCAAATTACATGCAGATAAATTTTAAGTATAAATTGGAGCAAAGGGATAGATCAGAGAGTAAATAGCTTTGAATCCATCCACCCATGAGGTGTTTCCGATTGGTTTTTATAAAATGATAAGTGTTCTTGTAGTTAGTAAAATAAGAAATGTTCTGTGAAGTTAACAAATGATTAAGAAGTTTAATAAATGTTTTTGTGAAGTCCATAGTTGTTGTTAATGGGTGAAATAGTGAAAGTTTCTAGATCGAGTGAAATAAAAAAGGAAAATAGATGAAACCTTATAATAAAATAAGTGAGACCTTATAATTCTTTGATAGTAATCTTCTTACCTACCATCCATCTCTGCTGAAAGAGATTTTCCTAACCTGAGGGACAAGACCAAAGGGGCCTAGTCGGAAGTTCTGAGACAAACAGTTCCAGATTAGGTGCTCGATGTGACGGGTAGGCGTTTAGTCGGGTTGCCACTGGGTCCAACACGCAGGGCACAAGTAGCCTTCAAATTAGAATTATGAACTCTAATTACAATTATGTCTAGACGTTTATGCAAACCATTGGTGTCTTAAATTAATCTCAACTTCCCAGCAAATAATATAATCATTATGTAAGGCTTATTCCGGTGTGGTTTATTCCTTAGTGTATAAGACCTATCACATGTAAGGAAAACTGTTTGCATATACTATACCTTATTTTATCCCTTAATTTAACGTGGACCATGTCAGAGGCAATCAGTTTTACAGCTTTTATCATTATATATATCTTATGATGGTTGTACTGTGCAAAATGCACTAACCCAAGAATTATCGCTCACTCAAGATAGTTGTCCCTCACTTTTCACTATCACATGCTTCACATTCACCGTCCCCGTACAATTCGCACATACACTGTTAATCATTGGTGGCGCCTACACTCACATTCATATTAACACATTTTGACAGTGATCTTCACAACTTGAAACCGACTATTTCATGTAAATGCCAATGAAGACAGAATATTTTAAAAGAACAGTTCAAAACTAGTATAATCATTAGAATAAGGCCTAGCTAAGGCTTATACTAATCATTAGTTAAGCATTAGCCTGATCGTTGTTTTTTGCAGGGTTGCGTTATCACGGAAATATATTAGTTTATCAATGTAACTGTGTAAGGAATGATGGGCGTACATAATTTGATTTAAGGAACCATTTCTATGGTCGTAGCACTGTAACGTGGAAGTACGCATCGTCGTAAAATCGAATTTTTATTCAAGTTGAAATTGGTAAGTTACAATTTATTCCATTTTAATAGTTGCAACCATGTACTGATGATTTTTTTTTTCAAATATTTAAAGAATGCACTATTTGTGTCACTTTTTAATACAAGCCATCCCCCCCCCCCCCATGGGTGCTACCTTGTCGTGGTGGGGGGGCTTGACGAGGTTGCCCGTCATCCAGACGCGTGATCAAGTCACTAAAAGCACCCACCAAAAACAAAAATATATGATGAGTGATAACAAAAATAGTAAATTAGGGGTGGGGATATACACCCCGACGTGTGAGGGAGCCTCGACCTCATGCGGGCTTCTCTCCAGCATTCATGCTGGGGATAAGTCGCCAGGGCATTTTTCAGTGGTGGAACACTTGGCCACTGAAGAATCAAAAATTACAAGTGAAATAATCAACGACGCAAGCATGTTCGCCCGAAGGCCAAAACTCCTGCGAACTCCGCCTCAAAGAGTAGCCAAACCTAATCAAGGCAACGAGAAAACATCGTGCAAGCAAACCTCCATCGAACGCTTTGCAACAGCGAAAAAGGTGCTTGTCCAAAACATCCCTCCTACACAAGGCGATGGAGCGAACGATACCAGAAGCGTAGTGGAGGCTTCGGGCAGTGGAGTCATCGACCCGAAGTGCCATTCTCCAGGGGCCATTAAAAGTCATATACTGAACAACGTGGGAGGCGAAACCAATGATGCTCAACAACAACAAGACCCTCCTGCTGACAGTATATCGAGAACTTCGCCTGAGGACGACCTGATAACGAAAATAGCCGCTGACAGAAGTGAAGAAGAGCGTCTAACAAGGAACATAAGCGCTATAATAAAAGTGATGAGAAATTCAACAAATGTCCAAAAAAATGTCAACAAGGGCATCAAAAATGGGATTGACGAATTGGAGGACCTCGTTGATAGGATCCAGCACTATCGCCGCAGGTGGCTACGGGCGGAGAGTGAATTGAAAGAGCTTAAGAAAGTTCCAGAAAATAAAACTCCCTTCACCGAAAATGCTACTCCTCTCGTAAAAGGCAAAAGGGCGGCATGTAGCCCACTTAAACCTGACCGTACGAAAAGGGCGAAGGGACCGATAACATTCGACACACGAGACAACAGTCAAGGGGAGGAGAAAAATGATGGCTTTCAATTGGTGCGCTCTAAATCGCAACAGAAGGCTGCGAAGAAGATACACCAAGCGATAACAAAAGATTCCAAACAGGTGCCCGAAAAGCAAGAAGGCACGAAACACAGCGCAATTCCAAAAAAGACCAGGAACAAGCAGCGCAGGGATGCTTTACTGATCAAACCTGCAGATGGGAGAACTTACGCCAAGGTCCTCAAGGAAATTAGGCAAAATGTGGAACCCGAAAAAAACGGTGTCTGTATACGAACAGTAAGAGCGACCAGAACAGGCGGTCTCTTCGTAGAACTCGGAGCGGAATCCAACGACAAGGGACGGTTCGAGAGCGCTGTCAAGGACCTCCTGGGCTCTAAAGCTGTTATCTCGACTTTGCAGCCAATGGCGTCTTTGGAAATAAGAGACCTTGACTGCATTGCGGAGGCCAAAGAAGTAGAAGATTCAATTAGGTCAATTCTTCCTACGGCAGAGAGCTTTAGGGTAAGGCTAACGCCTACCAACCCTAGAGGACAAAGGGCGGCAATAATAGACATCCCAGAGAAAGACGCTGTGCAACTCCTGACCAAGGAGAAAATTAAAATCGGCTGGGTTGTGTGCAGGATACGACGGAGGGTAGCCCTAACTCGATGCTACAAGTGCCTTAACTTCGGGCACATCTCCTTGAACTGCAAGGGGCCAGATCGAAGCAAACTGTGCTACAGGTGTGGCACTTCCGGTCATAAGGCGAAAGACTGCCCAAACGAACCCAGTTGTATCTTGTGCAAAGATAAGGGATGGAAGTCTGAAGATCTGACTCACATTCCAGGAAGTGGTAGGTGCCAGGAGTTCAAAGAGGCACTAAGCAAGAAAAGAGCAAAGACATGATCCAAGTCCTGCAAATCAACCTACACCGTAGCTCAACCGCACAAGATCTACTAGACCAGGTTGCAAAAGAGAAAAAAGTTGACTTGTTGCTGATATCTGAGCCACACCACATCTGGATGGTATTGTGATCGATCCGGCACCGCCGCCATCTGGGTACGTGATAGGGCTCTACCTACAGCTCGGACTTGCACCAGTGGAAATGGCTTCGTGCTCATTGGGTGCGCCGATTTGACATTCATAAGCGTCTATTTCACTCCAAATGAGTCAATTTCATGTTTTCAGAGCAGGCTCGATGAACTGGAGGAAGCTGTCTCGAGCACAGAAGGCCGAATCCTTGTTGGCGGTGATTTTAACGCCAAAGCGATAGAATGGGGAATGCCTCTGTCAGACTCGAGAGGAAAAAGAATCCTAGAAATGGCGGCTAGGAGGCAACTTGTCATCATGAACGTTGGGAACACACCAGCTTTTCGACGGGGAGGCTGCTTGGGAACTATACCGGATGTGACATTTGCTTCGGAGTCCTTAGTGCCTAGGATGCACAGATGGAGAGTACTGGAGGACTACTCGGCGAGCGATCATCAGTACATTGCTTTCGCAATTGGCGACTGTGCTACTCGACGCGTAGCAACCCAATCCTCTACTGTAGGTTGGAATATATCTAAAATAGATGTCGACGCGTTCGCCGCAGCTCTTATGAGAGGTGAAACTATGACGGTAACGGGAGGAGCCTCAGCTGAAAACATGGTGAACTCCACCATGAGGCTCATCAAGAATGCGTGTGACTGCTCTATGCCCAGGCGACGGCCTCGACACAATAAGCCTGCTGTGTACTGGTGGTCGGCAGAAATCGCCGAAAAGCGGAGAGAATGTCACAAACTCCGCCGCGAATCTCAACGTTTAAGAAAGCGAGACGAGTCACACTCCCGAACGCTGGCATACAGGTCGGCTAGAAAAGTTCTCCGTAGGTTAATTAACGAAAGCAA
Source organism: Stratiomys singularior (assembly GCA_954870665.1). Taxonomy (NCBI): domain Eukaryota; kingdom Metazoa; phylum Arthropoda; class Insecta; order Diptera; family Stratiomyidae; genus Stratiomys; species Stratiomys singularior. Next base: position 84,645,584 of record OX940878.1, on the reverse strand, counting down.
GGCTCGCTGCTGGCGCAACCTAGTTGTGGACATCGACAGAGACCCGTGGGGGCTGGGTTACAAGCTTGCCATGCGGAAACTAGGAGCTGCAAGGAGGCCCTGTGTCCTTGAAACGGAAAAAATGGACCAGATTGTTAGAGCGCTCTTCCCTATGCATCCTATTCGTCCTGATGATGCAGATATTGAATGTCTCGGAGAATGCCCACTTTTTACCGCCATCGAACTGGATGATGAGGTAAAAGCTTTAAAATCGAAAAAGGCCCCAGGACCAGACGTTATACCAGCGGAAGTGATACAGCTTGCACATCAACTTTGTCCTGAAAAGCTGCTCACCACTTTCAATGCCTGTTTGCGGCAGGGCGTGTTTCCAAATTGCTGGAAAGAGGCGAGGCTCGTGCTGATCCACAAGGGGAAGGGGAACGCGGAGCAACCATCTGCATATCGGCCCCTATGTATGCTGAATGCCGCTGGGAAGGTACTCGAGAGGCTCATTAGAGAAAGACTTGGAGAAGCCATTCGAAATGCCGGGGATCTGTCTCCTCGGCAGTACGGCTTCAGGGCTGGTCGATCCACAATTGGTGCAATAGCAGAGGTAGTGAGCGCGGTCCAGCAGGCAGAAGCCCACAATCATTACTCGAGACGAATAGTACTGCTCATAACTCTAGATGTGAGAAATGCCTTCAACTCTGCTAGATGGACAGATATTCTTGGTGCTCTGGAATATTTCAGGGTGCCGAGGTACCTGATGCAGATATTGAAAGACTACCTCAAAAATCGGAAACTCATCTATGATTCGTTGGGAGGCCGGCGAAGAATTGATTTGACATCAGGGGTCGCGTAAGGTTCCGTTCTGGGCCCGGACCTCTGGAATGTCTCGTACGATGAGCTTTTGAGACTGCAGTTACCGGAGGAGTCGCGCCTGGTTGGCTACGCAGATGACGTAGCAGTACTAGTCGCCGGACATACTGTCGGACAGACGCAGCTCAAACTGGATGCGGTAATACGCCGAGTGAGCGAGTGGATGACAGATCGTGGGCTTAGCCTAGCGCTGGAAAAGACCGAGGTTGTCGTCCTCACAAAGAAGCGAATCAATCGTGTTATGCCGGTTCGTGTAGGGGGAATGATCATCGAGTCAAAAGAATCAATCAGATACCTTGGCTTGATGATTGATTCGAAGATGAGTTTTTTCGAGCAGGTTCGAGCGTCAGCAGATAAGGCCTCCGCGCGGGTATCGGCGCTAAACCGCATTATGGCCAACCTCGAGCAAAAGACGTCTACTGATGAGTGTAATGGAGTCAGTGCTCTTGTATGGCTCCGAGGTTTGGGCTGATGCTCTTAATAAAGAGACGTACCGAAGGCGTCTGGCACAGGTGCAGAGGCAAGGAGCTTTACGGATAGCCGCTGCATACCGCACTGTCTCTGAACCTGCAGTGCTGGTAATCTCGAGGGTGGTTCCAATTAAATTACTTGCTGAAGAACGGAAACGTGTATACTCACGTAGGGGGGAGTCGGCGAGAGAAACCGTCAGCCGAGAGGAACGGAGAAGAACCCTTATCTTATGGCAGCAACCATGGGAAAACGAAACGCGAGGCAGATGGACCGCACGGCTGATAAGTGACTTGGGGCCGTGGTTCTACAGAATGCATGGTGAGACTGATTATTATCTGACGCAACTACTCAGTGGTCACGGGTATTCTCAGTCTTACCTGTATAAGATGGGAAAAACACCATCCCCAACTTGCGTGTTCTGCCCGGGGATGACGGATGACGCATGCCACACGTTCTTTACGTGTAATAGATTTACAACACTCCGTTCGCATCTCTCGGAGAAAATTGGCGTAATTTCCAGAAAATCTAACGGGAAAAATGATGAAATCAAAGGACAATTGGAACTGTGTGTCACATTACGTACGGACAGTACTCATTATAAAGAAGGACATAATGGATCGCTTGGCGAGGGAGGGAACATCTCTGTAACGCAATATTATAGTTACTAATTGCAATTCCTTCCTATCCATCCGTGAAGAGAGATTGCCCTTAGCCTGAAGACATCGCTAAGCGATGATTAATGAGGCCTAGTCCGAAGTAATGTGACAAACAGTTCCAGGCTAGGTTCTCGGTGTGACAGGGGAGGTGTTTAGTCGGTAGTCCGGTAGCGGGGGAGTCCGACACTCAGGGCGTAAATAGCCTTCACCTCCCAAACAAAAAAAAAAAAAAAAAATACAAGCCATAGCGAGCACCAAAAACCCTTATCTTCGCAGTGGGAATTCTCGAATAAGATCAAGAAGATGGTCGGGTAGAAGTTGTTTGAGATTCGGCCAGATTCTAATTGCAAGACAGTTCTGACTCAAAAGATGTGGGTGATTACTATTGGCCAATGGAGGTGCAAGTAGTCTCCTAAAATGGGAAGTTACTACAAAAATAATCAACGTTTCCCCGGTTGAAAAGGATTAGCAAAACACATCAACACCTCTTATGAAGCTGTAGTGATTTTACTTTTATTTCGACGGTCGAAACTTTCGCAAGTAACTCTTCATTTTTAACAACTGCTTCAAAGCAGTCAGGCAGCTCAGGGAAGCACTATTTGTGCTTGGAATAACAAAACAATAAAAGCAATGATTTGTATAATGGCCTCGCTGTTTTTTCTAAGAATCATAAAGAACATAAGAAGTCACGTGTCGTCTTCCAGATAGAGCCTTACTTCCGATTTTCCGGCTTTTTTAGCGCTGTTATCACCTGAGGCACTTGTTCAATTATATTTGTTTACACAATCCCGAGTCTTTCCCGGAAATCCTTCGATTTTCCTCCTGGGTTCAGCGTTTCTTCTCCAACCACGTTATGACTAACGTGGATTCAATTTACAACGTTCGCAATCGTCATTGAAATTACGCTGCCTTTCTTCAGTAAGGAGATGTATCGAGAGCTTCATTGTAACATTAAATTCTCAAAATATTTATTTCCTAATTTGAAATCATAATCATCAACAATCAATCAACATCAATCAACATAATCGTACCAAATTGTGTATGTCTGAATCAGAAATCTGATTCTCCTAATCCAGCTAGTAGTCGTAAACAAAACTCATGAATTTTACATCTTTTACAATTTAACAACGTTAATTTAATAACATAACGTTGCATTGGTTTCATAAAAATACTCTACGCTTACTTTGGGCAGTTCAACCCAGTACAGAGCACGTGCATGCCACCATTTCCTGTGATTCTATGTGTGGCTGTGTTGTAATAAACGCAATCTAAAACAGTACAAAGAGCGGGCAAGCCACCCACCGATGTTACATAGTATGAGGCCGCATTGGTGTGCTTCATAATAAACAAAAACGAGTACGGTTTTTGCGCCGGAAGTTATAGTAAAAATTTTTTGAACAGATATTGTAATAAAAATGGTGCCCACGTGCGGAACGTGTCTGGAAATTTTAGCACAATAATCGGGTTCCCGTCGGATTTTTGATGTAAAAGTATATTGAATAAAGGAAAACGGAGGTTTGAAGGATAGCTGGATAGAATAACGTCAAATTAAAAAAATAAAAACTTGGGTTTCCGTTAAGTCTATAAGCATATTTTATAATTTGTGAAAGGGAAAAAGATTTCAAATGATTTTTGGATGAAATGATGCCACATCTGTAAAAAAAGAAGTAAAAACTAAACGGTCGCATGACGCATTTGTTATATTATTTTTATACATGAATGCCACATCAGGCGGAGAAATTTAAAACAAAGTATGGAGAAGTTAGCCGATTTCAGTTTAAAATAATCACCTTTAATTTTTTTGTTACTTAAGGAACTGCTTCATAATTTCCTTGAGTTCTATATTCCGATCCATTTTCAAATAAGTCTTCCGGCGGATTTCGTGCAAACTCAACCATCCTTCTGATTTTTGTACAATATATTTCAAATGAAGTTCAACATCATGTATTGTCATATTCATTTGATAGCAGTAGACAATCTTTTTATTCACTGTTTCTAGAGGCAGGATATTTTTTTTCTCTGTGATGAATATGTTTCGTAATTGTGAAAGAAGTATAGGTACACGCGTAAATTTTATTTTTTCATTGACCTGTGAATCGTCTGACTTCATAGTTGCAGCTGCTTTCTTTGCTTTGATTTTCTCCACAAGAGACTCGGGGACATTCTTTAAAATGTCTGATTTGTAATTCAATATTTGTTTATATACATTCCCGGCCTGAACGCTGTGTTCCTCAAAATTATTTGAGTCCTTGACAACGGTATCGTGGGTGGGAAAATTTTCAAAAGCACCCTGCTTGAATAAATTTCGTGCAGTTGACAAAATATCTCTGGCTGAAGAATATTTTTCACTGTGAGGAGGTTGTGGGAGATCAACCATTTCGATTTCGGGACAATTATCCAGCGCAAACTGAGGATGCCAACGAATAATACTTATATCGGTAATATTCAATTCTGGATAAAGTGTTACAAGGAAATTAGCATGTATGTCCTTAACCTTTTTCAGCAGACGGATATGGAACGTTTGCTGGCGGTCAATCAATAACTAGGGAGAGAACACATTAAGAAGTGAGGGAAATAATGTAAATGAAATGTACCTGACTCAGAGAATTCATTCTTTTTTCAGGTGTTTCTTTAGTACCCGTGATGTTACCGTAGTTTGGTGATATAACTAATTGATAATAATCGTTTTTTGAAGTTGATCCGAAATTACGCATTTTAGCTTGAGAGAACTGGTAAGCTTCTGGGAATAAATGTTTGATTTGAGATAGATGTGATTCATTGAAATTCTTGCGCAACACTTTCTGTACAATTGCTTTGAGTTTTTTAAAGGTTATAACTTCTTTTCTATTGAAAAACATCGCGCAAACAAGATCTACGCATTTGAAAATTTCAAAAAGGCATCGATAATTATTCGGTAGTTGCAAATTGTTTTCTGTTTGTATTAAATTTGTAAACTTCTGACAAGCTCTGGATCTGCACACGACAGAAGAAATTTTTTCATCACTTTCTGATGGAAAGATGGCGCTAGGATATCTCGGTGAACACATTAAGCTTCTTGACCTGGAAATATTTTAAAATGAAAATGTAAGTTATTTCTGACTAAAAAAAGTAGTTTTAAAAACTTGTATCTATTTAATAACAATTAACTATAAAACGAAAAATGCAAACGGTTTTAATAACAAGCAGTTGACACGTTTCATAATATGCATCCAAATATCGGGGTTGAACCTTTTACATAGGCCTACACTTGTTTTTAACTTTCCTTATATTTTTTTTATGTATTTTTATTTCGAGATATTTAACCCTTTCGCTACGAGCGTCGTCTATAGATGACATCCGCGTAACGGCCTATGTAAAGTATAGTTTTTAATTTATAAATTTATTTTTTTGTTAACAATTGTCATATCTCCAAGTGCTTTTGCATAACACTTAGAGAATCGTATGATCAAGTGAAAGACGAAGATGTACCGAACGGTGTAAGTACGAACACCAGTTTACCTCAACGCTAGACATGGGTAACGCAGCACTGCGCCGCGCAATTGCGTTGATACCACCATCCATGATACCATTGTGTTGATACCGATCGTCGGTATCAGTAGCGCAGTAGCGCATTTCGCCATCAAGCTCTGTGTCGAGCACGAGAGATTCAATACTTGGCATCAACACCTTTGCGTTACTGTGTGCTAGCGTTAGCGTTGAATCCAAGGGATGTCTAACTATCATTGCGAAGCGGCAATGCCAACGCCATTTGGCATGGCGCTACGTTGCGACGCGCCGCACATAAATATGAGCATAAGATGAATTTGATGCAAGTTTTCTTGATGGAAAGCAATATTTGTAGGGTCAGGAAGATACATATATATTTATGGGCATATAGTGTGTACACCTACGGGAACACGCTACCAAGCGCATTTTATATGGGAAAATTAACAACTTCTAATGGGTGTTGCTCTTGAATTCTTGAATATTGGAATTTTGATTAAGTTATATATCTTCATGGTGGTAGTAATTGAAAATCGACAGGTATAATAATATATGCTTTTATTTAATAACAAATATATGTAAATAAACATAAATAACTTCTATTTTATAGGTTCATTTTAAAACTTTTAATAAAAATTAATATGAAAAATAGAATGTTAAAAATAAACTGAATCGATTTTCCAAAGGGTCATTTAAGAATTAAGTCTAATTGTAATTAATGAAATGAAATTAAATTTTTATTTGTTGTTTAAATTATAATTTAAAAAAACCACTTGTGAAATTTTGCTCGTTTTGAGCCTCTCTCGCTTTTCAGATGCTATCTGCCCCGCTTTAGAAAAAATTCGCTCACACGGGACACATGTAGCCATAACGCATAATATTCTTTTTACAAAAACATACAATTTTGGGTAAATTTGCTTTCTTCGATTCCACCACAACAGCGGATCCTGAAGATTTCCCAAACTATCTTCCCTCGCCGACATTGGTTCTGCCAAGTATTTTTCAATTTCCATCCTTGCGGAAGTCATATTATTGGGGTTCGTATTTTCCTTGACTTCAGAGTCAAAATCTTCCCAAAGCATGTCCAAACGATCAGTTAAACTTGATACAGGTTGCGATTTGTGAGGATTCGCTCCTATTTCTAGATTTGTTTGGTGAATCATGTTGAAATTTTCAACAGAGTCTGCTTCCAATTCCAAACAAAGTTTATGGACAGCTAACTCATAATTATGCTCATCTAGAAATCCAAACTTTTTGAATCGCGGGTCAAGGATTGTAGCGAACGCGATTAGATTGTTTTGTTCTATGCTACATAATTAGCGGCCTAATTCAAATATTAGTTTTGAGGTTAAACTTTTTACCTCAGGTAAAAACTCACTTTTTTCGCTAAACAATGTTAAGCTCCTTTTTAATTATTTATAATAAACAATAATCGACGAAGCGCTTACATATTTTTCGGCGCTTACAGCATTTGTTACTGCGTCAAATATATCAAGAATTTCAACTGATTGTTCAGCTATCAACCATTCGTTATTGCTGAGAATAGGTATAGTTTCTTCTGTAGAAGAGTTGCGGGAAGAAATTATTAGTGCTGTGGTGGATACTATTACCTTTTTTAAAATTAAAGCTCGACGGATCATCTCAAAAGTTGAATTCCATCGAGTGGGAACGTCATTTTTTAGTTTTAAGTTTGGAAGACCCATTTCATCTTGTGAAGCTTTAAACTGGCTGTACCCGCTACTACTTTTGTTGAAATATTTGCTGATCGTTTTAAGTTTGGTCACAACGGAATTTATATCTTTAAGACCAGCTTGGGTTACAATATTTAACACATGCGCAAAACAATTCCAATTTTCCCATCCACATAAACGCACTGCATATTTCATATTGGCAGCATGATCTGTTACAACTGCCGAAATCTTGCCTTGTAGGCTCCACAAAGCTTCCACTTTATTCAACCCCGCCGCAATATTTTGTCCGGTGTGTTTTTTTGTGTATGGCGTACAGCCTAATAGATCGGAGGCAAGGAATGTCTTTTTATCATCCTCCACGACATAGTGCGCCGTTACACTATAAAAACTATCATTCGCTCGCGATGTCCATGCATCTACAGTCAGACAAACAAAAGCAGCTCTTTGCAAGCGAGTTTTGACTAAGTCCACAGTTTCGTTGTAGAATGCAGGTATGAGCGAATTTGATACTGTTTTTCTTGTTGGCAGTTTATAGTTTTGATTTAAAAGTAGCAGTAACCTTTTAAATTCTGGATCTTCTACAATGCTGTATGGATGGTATTCTTTAGTGATCATTGTAATAAGCTGCCGATCAATTTCTTTCTGTCTTTTTAATGTAAGTGGCTTATTAAAGTACCCTGTAATATCAACACAGGTTGATGTCGATGGCGGTTGAGCAAACTGTTGAATATTTGGACCTGTAATTTTAGCAGCCGAAACGGTTGGTTATATATTTGAAACCTCTTCACGGCTAGTAGAAGATGTTTGTCGTGCCATTTGTTGTCCTGGATGCTTTCTTTTTAAATGCCTTATCAGACCACAAGTGGATTTATTCACCACAGAAAGTTGTTGCCCGCAATATTTACATTTGACTTTAAGGTCGTCAGTGATTTCAGAAAAATGCATCAAGACTTAACATTTTGTAAATGTGAAATAATAAAAATTTTTCATTGAAAGTATGCACCTTTGATTATGTGAAGAAAGTTTCCCAAAAGTCATAGGTTTTATTTTTCAGGCTGCACTTAAATTGCACTACACAATTTTTTATGCAACACAACTCTACTATATTAAATTCACCTTCAAAAAGCTAATAGCAAAACGATATATTCACGCGAAAATTTAAATCTCCACAGCACAAGAGTTATTCTCGAACAGAAAATCACATTCGAATATCGACCAACGTATTGTGTGATGTGAATTAGAGCTCACACAGTGTATCAAGCATAGAAATATGCATAGAAGTATGCAGTTTTGGTATCGGAGCAAAATGGTATCAACAATGCGCTGCGTTGATACGATTGCCGGCCGGCACTCATATGATGTTATGTGAGTCCAAATCAAAGCGCCGGCCGCCAACTGTATCAAGCCTAAGCCAATGCGATCATGGTATCATGGCGCAATGGTATCAGCGCAATGCGTTGATACCACTGCCACTGCCATCAGCGCATCAATTTTCGTTGCGTTACACATGTCTACTCAACGCGATACACACTTTTCAGTGTAGTGCTCCGTACAGTGCCGCTACTCCGGTGACACGATAACGGTATCACTCCGAAGAAAGGAAAGGGTAAATAAATTGCATTTACATAAATTCAAAATATTTTTACACTATGCAACATTTTAGTTTATAATATTCTTTGTCTTGACTAATGGAAATTTATTATGAACATGATATATTGTGAGAATTTCATACGTAAATGTTGTTTTCAAGGTTAAATTGACTTCGACTATTGTCAAAATCGAGTCAATGCATAATAAATGACATAAAGTTATAAAGAAATATGAGTTTTATTTGAAACTCTGAAAACTGAATTTTTAATATTCTTAAAATTTTCCTGGAAGACAGGAGGGATGTATGGTAGTAGTGACATAATATCTGTAGGTTTTTCTTTCGTTACGGATATATTGGTGGTGTATAATGGAAGTATTTTAATATTCCCGTATATTTTTTGTCTTCCTCTTTCAGATTAAAGATCCAAAACGTAGAATTTAGAATTATTATAAGGTTCATTTTTGAAGAATCTCGTCCGTTGATTTTGTAGCCAAGAGACAATTTGCCTGCGGTAATTTTCATTCTTCTTGTTGAATTTTTTTAGTGATTTAGATGGAATTAAATCCGGCAGCGACTTTCGTTTTGTCGAAAATTTATTTCCTCTTCTGCACACTTCTATGAATTCATAGTAATGCTCAGGATTATATCAGTTATTTTCTTTTTTATTTTCATTTCTATTAACCCAAAATGACGGTCTTTTGATTGAAAGGAACGACCCGATATCAAAAATTTGGTGTCTACCGTTTCAATATTATTTTTGTTAACTGTTCAATTTTCATCCTTGTCAATGCTACTTTAATGTTTAGATTTTGGCCAAAACAAGCATCACTGTAAGTTATTACGCGTTTTTGAGTAGTTATAGCCTCTATAAGCGCTATAAACACTAAAATGCATGCTGCTACTTCCCGAGCACCTAATGCCATAGTGGTAAAATATACAAATTATTTCCCGCCAATAATTAGTTCAGAAACGCCCAAATTCATATCAAAATATTCACGAGCTATAACCAAGATACTGTGGATACAGATCCATGCGTTTTTGTATCAAAAAATGCATGTTTAGCTATCTATAAGCGATAAAGAAGTTACTGTGGGTTCAAATTGATGCGTCTTTGTTTCGAAAAGCGCTCGTGTTGCTATCTTTGGGCTTTGTATTTTGTCTTTCGCATTTGTGTAGTTTCAAGTATTTTCAGATCTGCTCAGACTGTAAGTTAACTTTTGTTCTTGTTATATTCTACCAATAACCAACTGACAAAATCCATAACATGCAGTTGAAGATTCGCAATGAGTCCGAATTTCGGTAGTCCAGAATTCTCCCATAAATATTGTTGACGCGTGTGACAATCTTTTCAGCCCTTTGGTGGTTGGTGTTTAATATCCTTCCATATTGTTCCCATGTTTTATCTTTTCTATGAATCGTTTCTAACCTCATCTTTTCCAATTTCCACAAATAGAGAGCCGTTCCAGGCGGTAGCAATTCTCCACTCCGTTTTTTTTCAGCTACCCGATGATTTTCATTTTGGACTGGAATGAAGAAGATATTATCGCTTTGATGGTACATTTCCATTATGATTGCGTAACTGTCATAACCGTAAGGAAGCACCCTGCGCTCTCTGTTGAGAACTATTCAATCAAAATTCAAGCCTTACGCCAGCAACGCAGCTTTCCAAATATGAATTCGTCCTATAATATTTTGTAACCTCCGACCCATATAGATTGCACCTGTATTCAATAAAGCTTTCTGTTATTCAGGATTCCAAGAATAGACTTTGTTGTTGGCGTTCACCCATGAAGTATGCCGAGCATCCAAATCGACGGCAAGTATAAAGTTATGTTGCCTGACCGATTCGAGTATTTCCAACAAAGATTCGGGCTCCTCTTTGAATTTGAGAACGTTTCGAGTAGTTGCATATCCTGACTTTTTTTTTGTTTTGAATTCGAACTGAAATTCAAATCGTTAACACCGATAACACTGGTTGACTTCTGTTTCAGGAGACGTTCCCACCTCACCACTCTGAAATTCAAGTACCAATTCAAGTTCTGGCTATCATTTGCACCACTTTAACTTATTATTTCGTAGTCCTTTAATTCTTTTTATAATCTTTTTTGGTTAGTTTAGGGTCTTCTTCCTTTTCACTTCTTCCATGCTTCTATATGGAAGCAGCTTGTGATGAAAGTCGTCGAAAGTCAAATTTTCTTGCGGTTTAGGTACTCCAGATGCAAGGAATTAAAATCCTAAAGAAACTACTAAATTTTACGGAGATATTAACATTCAAGAGTCTGAGTGCGTTTTGCACGTCGTTAAATGATTGGTTCTTCAACTTAAAAAGGTAAAAATGTCGATAGTTCAGATTCGCAAGCTTGTAGAACCAAAGAGAAGAAAAAATAAATAGCAGCCAAAAAGGATCAAAACACGACAAAGTAAAATATAAACCGATGGATGGAATCCGCAACTACTTCAGAACCTGAGATAAACTTGGGAAAGTTATCAAAGAAATATCAACACATTTTGGAATATCCAATCAACAATCATATCAAATCAACAACCAATTCGATATGAAGAATGAATAGTGTTGATTTAATCATAAGATATTCACCGCTGGCGCATTACATTACGAGAACTATAATATACTGATATTAATACCTGCAGGCAAAATTTGCTAACATACACATATATAAACATTGACTGAAGCCGGATAACCCTAACATTATTTTGGAAAAAAAGCAATCAAAACAACAACTTGTGTTGAAATAAAAAGCTCAGTCGATGATTTACAAACACCTTTAGTTAAAAAATTCTATGCCCATTTTTACAAGCCGTGGTTGATGAATTTCAAAGGGCGGATAACTGCTGAAAATTCTAGAAATAATGGACTGCCCAATCGGTTTTGAATCATAAAAATACGCGATACATAAATATGATGGCGGATACCAATGGGCCAAAAAGCAATGAACCCTGTGCCGAGGAAATCACATTCGGCCAAAAAAGAAGTGCAGAAGTGTATTGACTAGACAGGACTTCTAGTTCCTCAGGGAATAGCAGATTGATCAATTGTATATCATTGTCATTCTAAAACTTTCAATGAAAAATGTATATAAGTGAATATAAAAAAATTTGAAGTCGCTTTCCTCGTATTAATATTTTGGCAGGCTCTGGACAATTATTCTCGGTATTCAATAATTCTATTATTCCCTAGAAAGTTTTCTGCAAAAAGAGGCAAGTTACTACTGTACCTTCCTTTTTATCGTCCAATATTTTTTTTTGGTTCAGACATTGCGATTGAAATTGCGGCACCCGCTATATTTTCTCACTCTTGTAGTTCACCATGAAGGAAGGAAGTTTCAAGTTTAATAAAAAAAACTTAACAATTTGTATAATTTTTGCTACGGTTCAAGGTGCTAGTGTTCTAAGAAAGGACATATTGTAAAATTCAATAGTTTTAAGAAATTTATTTCTTGCGGGAAGTGGTATTCCTTCGGTTTCTCTATTATTTTCAAATAATGTGTTCTACCATCCACGAAGCTAAGAAACAGCGGAACTGGGCAATATCCTTGCAGTGCTGTTATAGTTTTTGGGTATCAACAATAATTCCGAACAAAATCTTTTCTCGCTTACATATGAAAAGATATAGAGTAAAAAATTTTGTTCGTCTGTAGCAATAACAAAAAGTTCTATGGGGCAAATAAGATAATTCAAGGACACTTTAAAATTCATTGCCATTACAAATTAAAGTAAATCAACATCATTACATGCAAAATTTAATTTATTAAGATTTGATTCTCACCCTGGTAATATTCCACTTGGTTGCTGCTGTAATAGTTTTTCGTTAATATTGGTAACCAAGTTGTGGTCCTTGGATGTTTTCAGATTTTTCGTAAAACACAAATCCAAAGTTTTACTGTTCAACATACTTATAGGAAGTGATGGCAAACTTTCCTCTTTGAATGCGACATTTTTTTCAGTGCGGAACCCTTGGTCAGCATAATTGGTTAGACACAGTGTATTAGTCGAGGAACACGTTTTTAAAGGAGAAAGGTAAGCCTTCTTCGCAAATTTGCATATACGTCCAGACTTGCAATAAATTGACTCTTTTTTTTTTTGCTCAGCACGATTAACCACAAAACTAGAATCGGATTGTTCAGAATCGGAATCAATCTAGTGAATAAATGTTTTAATTAGCCAACCCTGATGTTTCGTCTGCCTTACCAAATAAATTTTTGTTTGTCCCACAATAGTGGGCCCGGCTCGTTTTCGGTTATTAAAGTAGGATGCAATCGACCTTTGGGCCATTGCGATGTTAAATACCAACTGATCTACTAAACTTCGACACGAATAATTTTGGCGCCAGTCAAATTGTATAATGACAAGTATGAAGCTGAGTATGAGCTGAATTGACGTTGCCAACAGAAAATTCATTCCCCTATGAGCATTTCTAATGAAATTGAATCCTTACATAATTTGAAGGCCTGTGTGCATCTACAACTGACAGCGATATAGCGGTGTACGGTATGCCGAAACGCCCTACTCATGTACATCCGAGAGCGACAACGCTGGCTAATGTGCACTGCACCATAGCCAATACAACCTACGGACTGTAGGAGGAAGGAAAAAAAAAAATACTCATATACATGAACGTATTACTTAGTCTACATAAATTAAAAATTTGTAAAACGATCCCATGTATAAGTGCCAATTCTCATGAAACATAAGGACATTAAATGACATTCCGAGCGGAATTATGGATCTGAACTTATGTGGTTAACTCAGTGTAAAATTGATATGACCTGCAGATTGAATTTCCCCATTTTTGTTCGGTTCCCGCAAATTAATCAAAAGCTAAGCATGTGTCCAGATTCTTTAGATAGGGTGGGTTTTCGTTCTTAAGGAAATGATGTTCGTGTGTAATTCATGGACAATTCAAAGATTTTGATAAGGAGGAGGAGCTTAATAGCTTACTGAAAAGATATTATTTTCATAATTTAATGCCAAAGTAATGTTTATGATTATTGGAATATTCTGAGCCAAACTAAAATAAAACATACGCTTGAATAATAGTAAGCAAATATTGAAATATTTGATATGATAGTTCAGACTACGATACTTTCGCCTATTTATTTGAAAAGTGTGTTTTTATAGAACTTTATGTTGGCATCACTTGGCTACGCATGGTGTGACAGCTGTCAAACGTTTAGTGGTTAGTTTGGTTTGACATTACTACATAAATAGGTTGACGCCTGAGTGACATCTGCAAATTGCACAGGTATATTTCGAAACAAAACGATTCTGTTCAAAACACTCCTCGCACACTCTAATGACTTTATGGCGCAGATAATCGTCCATTAGAACAATGCAATCAATTAACCATTGATAATTTCCGCACCAAGTTTATTCTCACTGGTATACGCATTCATCCAGGCATTGAAGAGTGCGTAGAAACTTTAGCAGCTGTAGAGGTTAGTTGTTACATACCCTGTGTACCTTTCATGTAAATTTCCCACATATGTTTCCGCTACACATTACACCTCTCATTAAATAGTATGTTATGAAACCATTACATTTTTCCGATCAAACATAGTGCGGTTAACATTCTTAGATCCTTTTTACCGTCATAAAACCTATCCTAATCCGTAAACCATTTCGATCCTGTTTTACTATCTTCTCCGAAACCCATTCGAATCCTTTAACACATATGCGAAATAATTAACTAGTAGGCAGTATATTTAGTTAAGGTTTAAAGATAAACTTGTGTTTTTTTTGTCAGAGTGGCCGAGGAAATTATTAATGTTAGTGTCGATGAAGACCCAAATGAGTCCATTCGACTTTTTGCTTAGCAGTTATACCTCTGTCCATTCGCAATATGAGAAATTTTACGGAAGAGTCTCGGTTAGCGGGCTTACAAAATGCAACTTGTGCAGGAATCGAAACCAAACCACAACCGGGTCACGAATTTCATAAGAATATTTGTTTGGCGATAAGGCTTGTTCCTTATTAACTAGCTATGTCAATAAACATAAGTGACAACAGACGTTTGTCAAAACATCGTTACATCCTGAGTAAGTCACTGTTTGGTGCGCTTTGTAGGTCGGGAGAGTGATTGGTTGATATGTCTTCAAAAATGCTGCTGGGAATACCATTCAGTTATACAAAGAAGTACCTCTGCAATAAAATTTTCTCGATTCCGATTTCATGTGTATTTTGCTTCATTAGAGTTGTTTACTTGTACAAACTAAACCCTTACCTTAGTCTCTGTGGTTATGTTTATGTAAGCGCAGGTGAATTTATCTTATTTTGCGGTAATTTTGATAAATGTGTACCAATGAACTAAAACTAAAGGAAGAGCTACATGGCACACGTACACTGTACATGAGAGTAGTAAAATCGAACGAAGGGGAGCATGTAAGAACAAGACAGCGTTAATGAGAACAAAAGAGATGCAAGAGGCGCTTGCTGTCAACTAATGACAATTGTCAATTACAAAGCGTTCAGAGTAAAGTGTTCGTCGCGACTTAATTAAATTGTTTTACGCATTAATTAGTGAAGTGATGTTAGTCGACTAATTAAAAAAAATATTGTTAAGTTCAAAAAAGTGAAAAATTACTACAGTGGTGTCTGACACACACGCAATATAGAACATTTATCGCGTGAAATGAAGTGTTGTGTTGCAGGTTACCGAAACAACTCGTCTCTTCTTCGTGGGAAGTCATTTTTCAGGTAATAATTGTATTAGTTATGCCCGGAGATATTTATGTTTTCGTGT
The DNA here is from genome assembly GCA_954870665.1 of Stratiomys singularior. NCBI lineage: Eukaryota > Metazoa > Arthropoda > Insecta > Diptera > Stratiomyidae > Stratiomys > Stratiomys singularior. Next base: position 84,630,077 of record OX940878.1, on the reverse strand, counting down.
GCACGTGTTTTATTTTTAATTTTGTGATCATACTAGTTTATATAATAAAATGAAATCGGTTGCAGTAATATTTGTTTACGATACTCTACTATCTGTCAAAAATATAGTCAGCTGTTATGAACAGAGTGGCTTTCGGTCAGTATCGGCGGTGATTTACGAAAGTATAGGGGTAGAAATAAATATACTTAAAAATGTATTTATTTCGTTGATAAGAAATTTAACAAATTTGTTATTCAAGTATACATACTTCTTTTTATCAAGATATATTTATTATTTCTATATTATTGTTTGTATTTATACTATTATATTTCATTTAAATAAATATTTTTCTTTAATTTATGTTTAAGATTTCCGCAAGACGAGGAGTTACGTGAGAAGTGGATCCTTGCTATAGGAAAATCCGGTTTTCTTCCCAGGAAGTATTCAGTAGTTTGCGCGGATCACTTTTTATCTACAGATGTGCCATAAATCGGAACCCGCAATCATTTAACGTAAGAATCCGTTCCTTCTATCAATATTGTAAGAACTGAAAACATTTATTTAATTACAGGCAGCAAATATTTGGTTATTTTCAGGGAGAAAATCATGTTGAAACTGGTACAAGTGATGAAACGGAACGGTTACCGGAAATTTTACAGCCAGCTAAAATACTAGTATGTGTTTTGACAGATTAAAAATTTATACCAAGCTAACTATTTATCTAATAGGGCAATGAACTGAGGACACTGGATTCGAGGGGCATGGAATATGGAGAGTTTTGTTTCAATGCCCAGGAGGGCGTTAGTATAAAGAATATTATAATCTATTTTAAATTTTACACTATAATTGCTTCCTTATTGTTTTATTTGAAGAAAATATACTAACATATTGTAATTCAAGGGACAGTCTGCATGAAACGGTTTCCATGCATCAAACAATGTAGATACTGTTTGTGAAACGCAGTATAATGTTAGCATTCAATTATTGATATGAATTTTAAAAGCCGTTCGAAAACATTTTTGTCACAAAAGATATTATTATCTTTTCTAGGAAGACGCAGAATTTGGTGCGGAGAACACAGATGCGGCTCTGCTACTTTCAAATGACAAACTAACACCAAATGTAAGTTTGTTGCTTCTTTTCATATGATCACTATCGTTTTTAATGGTTTGCTATATTTGAGAGAAATATAACAGTCTGCAACATTTTGTAATACATAACTATAAAAATAGACTCGTATTGTTGTTAAGTATAAAAATTTTGCAGAGTGCAATGTTTATTTCAAATATAACGTACGATTAAAATCTTTTATCATCCCAATCAACATATAAATATATTGATTCGTATGTCTTTTATATTATATGTGTTAAAAAGAAAGTATGTACAATAATATAAACATGGGCAAACACCAATTCAATAACGCGTAACTGCTATCGAATACACACGTGTTACAAAGTAGATATAATATTTTGACTTGAAGTAATATTCTTCATTTGTATAATATTTGCATTTATTTCATTTGAAATAAAATTGAATAAACTCCAGTAATTTGGGATAAAGTTAATCGAGCATCATTTTTTTTCCTTTTGTTCCTTTTAATTTAAAAGATGAAATAGTGGCAATTGGCAGTTGAAAATTTTTAAATGCATTAATTATTTCATTTATCCTTCCACCCTTTCGAATCACAACTTCTTCAAGAAACCATGTGACGCTGTTTTTAAAGTACGACTTAACTGAATTTCAGACCAATAGTTGTAACATCTTACATGCTACCAAATTGCCCACCAAGCGTAATACCAAATCGAAAGTAGTAAGTTTTTATAATGTGCTCTGGGTGGCTTGGGTCCGCCGGGCCTTGCTTTGTGTGTCTCGAGGACGCGTTTCGGCTGCATACAGCCATCTTCAGCTCGTTCTGGTGTCTTTGTCGCGGTATCCATCTTTTTATATGTGAAACTTTTATCGGAGGGGTAGGTCTGGTTAATTAGGTGTTAACGAGGGTCATTAAGTTTGGGTCTTTTCAGGATCGTGGGATTATCGTTGTCGGGTTCGTCGCGTTTTCTTTTTTTGACAAGGATTGGGTCGAGGACTGAAAATATTGTGTCGGAGTTGGTCATTATTTGTTCGTTGATAATATTTCCGTGGGTTTTTTTGTGTTTGTAGATCTCTAATTTCTCTAGTACGTCAAGTCTAAGTCCCTTCTTTTGTTTGTGTAGTAGCGTCATTGAGTTTGCCATGGTATCGGGTTCGTGTGTGTGATTCTGTAGGTGTGTTGCGTAGTTGGAGTCTGCTTTGTTATGTGTAAACGAACGTATGTGCTCCTTATATCTAGTTGTTTGATTATAATAAACTGTATAAACTAATAAGAAACTAATAAATAAACTAATAAACTATATAAACTGATTGCACAGCAAAAGACGAAAAAACGCCAACCATCAGACAAACCGAAGGAAGCACATAAATGGACCACATTGACGTACGTAGGCAAGGAGACATACAAGCTAGCAAGCTTCTTTAAAAAATACAAAATACATACAGCGTTCAAAACCAACAGCAACATCGGAAACAAACTAACACCGAAGCCCAACAGCACACCAACATACAACAACAGCGGCATATACAAACTAACATGCAGGGACTGCGACATGGTTTACATAGGAAAAACGACACGGAAACTAACAACTAGATATAAGGAGCACATACGTTCGTTTACACATAACAAAGCAGACTCCAACTACGCAACACACCTACAGAATCACACACACGAACCCGATACCATGGCAAACTCAATGACGCTACTACACAAACAAAAGAAGGGACTTAGACTTGACGTACTAGAGAAATTAGAGATCTACAAACACAAAAAAACCCACGGAAATATTATCAACGAACAAATAATGACCAACTCCGACACAATATTTTCAGTCCTCGACCCAATCCTTGTCAAAAAAAGAAAACGCGACGAACCCGACAACGATAATCCCACGATCCTGAAAAGACCCAAACTTAATGACCCTCGTTAACACCTAATTAACCAGACCTACCCCTCCGATAAAAGTTTCACATATAAAAAGATGGATACCGCGACAAAGACACCAGAACGAGCTGAAGATGGCTGTATGCAGCCGAAACGCGTCCTCGAGACCCACAAAGCAAGGCCCGGCGGACCCAAGCCACCCAGAGTTAATTTTGGCCTGCGGCAACACCAAAACGAACTTTTATAATGTGATTGCATTTACGCATTGGTGTATGCATATATTCCATACTTAGGTAACTATACTTAATAAATATCAAACATGCACATGAATACTCGTTTGTGCCCATAGTATTTATGACATATGTAGTTTCTTGCATTTATGTACACGTTTGTAATAAAATATAAGCTATTTTCCTGCTATTATGCATAGAAATACACAATACAATTATAATATGTAATAATACATACATAAATATATAAATTATATTTATATGTATATATATATATTGAGTATATATAGATACAGACACACCAATATATATATATATACATGTATATTTATATATATATAAAACATATTTATATGTATACATATCTATATATATACGGAGCATCTGTTCATACTGTTCTTGTTTTATTAAAATTGAATTCAAATGTTAATATAGCCCCTAGGAAAAGTCTTATTTACACCGTCAATGGACAAACCAATGCTACCAAATTGCCCACCAAGCGTAATACCAAATCGAAAGTAGTAAGTTTTTATAATGTGATTGCATTTACGCATTGGTGTATGCATATATTCCATACTTAGGTAACTATACTTAATAAATATCAAACATGCACATGAATACTCGTTTGTGCCCATAGTATTTATGACATATGTAGTTTCTTGCATTTATGTACACGTTTGTAATAAAATATAAGCTATTTTCCTGCTATTATGCATAGAAATACACAATACAATTATAATATGTAATAATACATACATAAATATATAAATTATATTTATATGTATATATATATATTGAGTATATATAGATACAGACACACCAATATATATATATATACATGTATATTTATATATATATAAAACATATTTATATGTATACATATCTATATATATACGGAGCATCTGTTCATACTGTTCTTGTTTTATTAAAATTGAATTCAAATGTTAATATAGCCCCTAAGAAAAGTCTTATTTACACCGTCAATGGACAAACCAATACTTTATACGTTTATCTCACCAATCCTAGTTGAATTTTACTACGCTAAAAGAGGTATACCGCTTTTCCTCTAGTATAAGTTCATTGGGCATATCGCTTTTCCTCTAGTATAAGTTCATTAATGTGTACGAAATTACGAATTTAGGGCCTCTCTTTATCTAGGGGTGTAAAATATAAGAACGGGACTTTGCGTAATAATTTCCCTGGAAGTTTCCACTGGCAATGACGCACACATGGCCTTAAGTATATTGGCCATGTGTTTCCATGCGATCGCCGAGAAAGTTCGCATGGAAGTTTTCAATTTATCTGTGAATAACATCGAGTTTAAATGTATTAAACATAGAAGATTTTCATTTTAAGAACGTGTATTTGCAATGAAGTGCTCATTATAACTGAATGATTCTGAATCTTTGCGTTAAACTCGACAGTGTACAAATGTAGAAAAATGAATTTTGATGAAAATTGAAATCTAATGAAAAGTGCATGTATGTTAAATATATCTAGCAGCTCCCATCCATTTCTGTATTTCTGAGGAATCGCAACAATACATACCAATACCATAATGTATGCTTAGGTTAATCTAGCAACACGAAAATATAATAGAAAACCACTTCACCATAGATTGTAGCAAGTGGCTACGTTTCTATGAGACATTTGTAAATAATCTAGCAACACAATAATGAAATAGAAAACCTCGTCACCATATATTGTAGCAGGAGGCTAAATTTCTAAAAAAAGTTTGTAAATCTTCTCACAATCAATTTCTAAAAAAGTTTGTAAATCTTCTCACGGATCAAACAGAATGTATGAGCAAAATAGAGTTGATGGAAGACCGTGATGAACGTAATTAAGTTCAGTTGTCGTTTGAACAGTCCAGCCCTGAAATAAAATTTAATTTAAACATCCATAGTGTTTGTATTGAAATGGTGAAGTCGGTAGGATTTTTGTAAATTGCAAGGATTCAAACGAGAACGAACCGGTTATTAACGGTAATACTAAATCGCGTAAATGTTAAGTAAAACTGTGAAAGAGAAAAAAAATTGTTAAAACTGTGAAATTAAAAAAAAAAACCTTTTCACACTACAAACCAGTGACACCCCGGAATTTTTGTTTTTACTTCGAATCAGAGATAAAGGAAGTGAGGCGAAGGGAAGAAATGTTTCACACAGTACTTCAACGAGGTAGCAGCTACAAAGCATAATTGACAAATCGTGTGGCAAGGCAACACAAGAGTGCACTAAGGACCTATTTGGATGAGCTGAAAATAAAACTCAAGGTCGACTAGACTTAAGAATCTTAATTTTCAAAGATTCTCTGTTTAAATAGAATTTTCAACCACTGAAGGAATATAATTGCGGAAGAAGAAATGTATGCTACTTTGACGCAACGACTGATAGCTGCAATGGAAAATCTTGCAACGATGAACGATCCTAATAGCGCATTTAATCGAACAACGCGCGTATAAAGAAAACTTGCATAGATTTAGTAATTCTACGGCGATCGTAAGAAGTTAACACAATTCATTAGCATCGCTGACACGCATCTACAATCAATCGCATCGCAAGCGAAAGACGAACTATGCAATTTACAATTCGAAAAGTATTGGAATAGCGAAAGAACTATTTTTAATTAATAACCCTGTATCGTGAGCTGACGAAAAAGTTTTGTTTATAAAGCATTTTCTACGTGTAAATAATTTTAAAGATATTTATAAAAAAAAACTAATTTACGTATTGCATCTATAGTTGATTTAACAAAAATTGAAGTTTTATACAAGATATAAATTGTTTTTCGACTTACGCAACTAAACCATCAGAAACAAAAAATCCATTCTATTCTTTACTCGTGAATCGAATCAAACACATGTAATAAGGAATTTATCTAGAGACAACAAGGATCTTTTTGATATTCATCAAATCAAGGGAGTGTTATACTCTTATGTTGGCTATGACGTAGCGAATGTGGACAATGATTTTTTATACTACGACAAATGTAACATGCAACTAACTCGACTAAACAATACTCAAGGACGTGATCGACGACAATACAGAACGATAAAAATAACTATCTTCTTTTTAATTATTATAATAATTATCCTAAGCCCAATTCGGGAAAATATAGGCAAACTTTTACCAGAGACCAGCAGCTTTATAATCCTTCGTTCGCTCTTGGAAGGCTTGGTCAAAAGTCTCTTTCAGCTCAATTTACAAGGCCTACAACACCCTTTTCAGGTCAGCTTAGGAATAATAATAATCAACGAACTGAACCAATTGAAAACGGTCTAGCAGAAGTGGACTCTGGAAATCCTAGTGAAATTTTCATCGGATCGAAAAATAATATAGTAAACATTGTGAAAAGTGTAGACTCCGAGTTTTCGATCAACTAGGCCTCGAAAATAACATTTTTATGGATTTTACCATAAATAGTGTTAAATACAAAGCTCAGGTTAACACTGGATTAACTGTGAGTATCATCAATTCCAAAAAAGTTGATTGTAGTAAATTTAGAGTGTAGGATAGAAGCAAAATTAGGCTCCAAACTTTTAACCGTGTTACAGTAGAAATTATAGACAAAGTAATTACTAGTATTCCAATTGAGTTTAATTACGATTCAAATTGTGCGATGCGTTGGTATAAAAGGGATCTACTTGATAAACGCTACGATCTACTGATCAGAATGGGTCTTTTGTCAAGAAAGGTAAAAATTTTTGATTACAAGAGCAAGTATCTTGTCTTGAATAATGGGAATGAAATTCCCCTTTATTTCTTAGAAAACGAAACAATTTTTGATTTTTTCGAACTGCTCCCAAATGCAAGTGAAATAGATTTAAACCATTTAAATCAGGAGGAAAGATTTTTCCAAAGTCCCAATTATTCCAAAGTCGAGTAGACAATACGCTTCATTAATAGTGATTGCAGCAAAAAAAAAAAAAATTGATAATACGGAAAGACAAAAATTTCGCTTGTGCGTTGATCACGGTAAGCTAAATGATGTAACAATTGCGGATAACTACCTCCTTCCAAATATAGATAGTATTGTACATAAGCTCAGGAGGGCAAAGTATTTTACGTCCCTAGATCTAGCCGAAGGCTACCACTGAATTAAGGTTCACCCGGATGATATTCCCAAAACGGCATTTTTAACCCCAAACGGACTCTATGAGTTCTTGAGAACGCCATTGGGGCTTAAAAATGCGCCTGTGAAGTTTCAACGTGTAATGAACGAAATTCTCAGAGATTTAATTGGCGTTATATGTCTTGTCTACCTGATGATATACTAATATGACGACATACTTATATTTTCTACAAGTTTACAAGAACACATTCGAGCCCTAAGAGCCATTTTTCAACGATTTGCTGAACATAATTTAAAAGTCCAGTTCGATACATGGTCCTTCATAAAGAAATATACTGAGTTTCTAGGTCATGTGTTAACAGCAGATGGAATGACGCCTAGCTGTAACAAAATGCAATGCATTAAAAGTTACCTTTTACTTGAAACGGAAAAGCAACTTAAAGGATTTTTGGGAGCTACAGGTTTTAAAAGGAAGTTTGTTGAAAATTACGCTAAGGTAGTATACCCGATGATTAAATACTTAAAAAAGCTAAGAAATGAATTTTAACGATACTGAATATATCCAAGCCTTTGAGTCGCTAAGACTAACATTACTAAGCACCTAATATTGAAATTCCCTGATCTTAGTGTGCACTTAGTGTTCCTACAGACGCAAGTAATTAAGAGATAGGGGCTGTTTTGACACAGTCAGATTAACTTGTGCTTCTAGATCATTGAATGACTACGAAAAAAATGCTCTGTAACGGACAAGGAGTTCTTAACAATAGTATGGGTGGTTTCTTATTTTCAACCAAACCTGTGGGGAAATAAATTTGAAATAATCACCAACCTCATACCAATTAAGTATCTGAATAAAAAATATTCTGGAAAAGAATTTAGCCAAAGGACACAAAGATGGTTGCTTAAATTACAAGAGAACCAATTTGATACTGAGTATTACGGAGCAAGGAAAATAAGGTGGCTGACTTTTTAAGTAGAATATCGGAAGAAGATAACCTGCATAAATCAATAAATGAAATATCCGACAATGCAACAATCCGATGAGGAAGAGCAACAATTAGATCATATACCTATTAAGGAAGCCTCACAGCTTATTTTATCGTATGATGTCGATCGAGAAATTGAAATTCTCCACAATAAATCCTCCACAATAGAAGAAAAATCTACCCCGCCCTGACCAGGAGCAGAGACGAATGGATGGACCTTTTAAGGAGATTTATTAAACAAAGAATAATTTAAATATACTTTAAAAAAATAAACGAAAACCTATTAATCCAATATTAAAAGTTTATGAAACATCGAAAGAAAAACAAAGAAAAACCTTTTCTGCAACCTTTTCTAACCATGATTGACAAATTTTCAAAAAAAGCGTATGCTTATCATTTGCCAGTAAGAACCTAGAATAGGGACATGGAAACATTAAAAGAAAGAAAGAAAGAAGAAACCATACAATTGCTAAAAAACTTGTAACTGACAATGAATTTTCATCTTTAAACTTACAAGAATACCTAAGAGACCAAAACGTGGAATTACATTTAACTAAGCCAAGCACTCACACCGGCAACAGCGACATCGAAAGGTTTCACTCTACATTACAAGAAAAGCTATGAGAAACTTGTATTTAACATTAGTTCTACAATTAGAATGATACCCGAACAGGCTATTAAGTTAGACCTTGTACTCCATGGAAAAAAACCCATTTTAGCATTTGATGAGAAGAATATTAGTAGGATCAATAAAGTCAGAGAAGAATATCAAGAAAAAAAAAAAATCATACCCGTAACATATTATAAGCGGAATTAGTACAAAAACGAACCTAGATTTTGTATACAGAATTTTAACAGAAAACATCCAGCTAATGTAAAACGTCCTGGTGAAAATATAGAAAAATTAAAACTAAACAACGACCCTATAATATCGAAGGTAATAAGCAACATTTGGTCTAAAATAGCAATCCATTCCAAAAAAAAAAAACAGTCCAAAATAATTCATTCCCAATAATTGCATATTAAGGACAAACACCCTCTTTGAAATTGATGAAATCGATGATATCAATCGATTTATTCGATTTAGGATATCAATTCGAAAAATGCGAAAAATGTAATATAAGTTACCAATATTGATGATCAGAATATTCTACTCAACGGAAGTTATTTTATTAACATTTAATAATTGTGCCGTTTAAATACGTCATAAGACTTCTAGTAATAACGAAAAAAAATCCAGATAATGAGAACTACAAGTTTGACGAAACTATGACGAATTTGCACATTCAAAGTTTTAAAATCTAGAATATACTGAATATCTCCGATCTCATAATAATGTGCAATACATTGCTGGATCAGTCTGCGATTATTCCAATAATAATTATTCTTGCATTACTTATTATATTTAGAAAAACTAGAACAATTTACAATTTACGAGAAAAATCCAAATTAGATCAAAATGCAGCCGAATCTTAAAATCAATGTATGTATGTATGTATGTATGTATGTATGTATGTATGTATGTATGTATGTATGTATGTATGTATGTATGTATGTATGTATGTATGTATGTATGTATGTATGTATGTATGTATGTATGTATGTATGTATGTATGTATGTATGTATGTATGTATGTATGTATGTATGTATGTATGTATGTATGTATGTATGTATGTATGTATGTATGTATGTATGTATGTATGTATGTATGTATGTATGTATGTATGTATGTATGTATGTATGTATGTATGTATGTATGTATGTATGTATGTATGTATGTATGTATGTATGTATGTATGTATGTATGTATGTATGTATGTATGTATGTATGTATGTATGTATGTATGTATGTATGTATGTATGTATGTATGTATGTATGTATGTATGTATGTATGTATGTATGTATGTATGTATGTATGTATGTATGTATGTATGTATGTATGTATGTATGTATGTATGTATGTATGTATGTATGTATGTATGTATGTATGTATGTATGTATGTATGTATGTATGTATGTATGTATGTATGTATGTATGTATGTATGTATGTATGTATGTATGTATGTATGTATGTATGTATGTATGTATGTATGTATGTATGTATGTATGTATGTATGTATGTATGTATGTATGTATGTATGTATGTATGTATGTATGTATGTATGTATGTATGTATGTATGTATGTATGTATGTATGTATGTATGTATGTATGTATGTATGTATGTATGTATGTATGTATGTATGTATGTATGTATGTATGTATGTATGTATGTATGTATGTATGTATGTATGTATGTATGTATGTATGTATGTATGTATGTATGTATGTATGTATGTATGTATGTATGTATGTATGTATGTATGTATGTATGTATGTATGTATGTATGTATGTATGTATGTATGTATGTATGTATGTATGTATGTATGTATGTATGTATGTATGTATGTATGTATGTATGTATGTATGTATGTATGTATGTATGTATGTATGTATGTATGTATGTATGTATGTATGTATGTATGTATGTATGTATGTATGTATGTATGTATGTATGTATGTATGTATGTATGTATGTATGTATGTATGTATGTATGTATGTATGTATGTATGTATGTATGTATGTATGTATGTATGTATGTATGTATGTATGTATGTATGTATGTATGTATGTATGTATGTATGTATGTATGTATGTATGTATGTATGTATGTATGTATGTATGTATGTATGTATGTATGTATGTATGTATGTATGTATGTATGTATGTATGTATGTATGTATGTATGTATGTATGTATGTATGTATGTATGTATGTATGTATGTATGTATGTATGTATGTATGTATGTATGTATGTATGTATGTATGTATGTATGTATGTATGTATGTATGTATGTATGTATGTATGTATGTATGTATGTATGTATGTATGTATGTATGTAAGTATGTATGTATGTATGTATGTATGTATGTATGTATGTATGTATGTATGTATGTATGTATGTATGTATGTATGTATGTATGTATGTATGTATGTATGTATGTATGTATGTATGTATGTATGTATGTATGTATGTATGTATGTATGTATGTATGTATGTATGTATGTATGTATGTATGTATGTATGTATGTATGTATGTATGTATGTATGTATGTATGTATGTATGTATGTATGTATGTATGTATGTATGTATGTATGTATGTATGTATGTATGTATGTATGTATGTATGTATGTATGTATGTATGTATGTATGTATGTATGTATGTATGTATGTATGTATGTATGTATGTATGTATGTATGTATGTATGTATGTATGTATGTATGTATGTATGTATGTATGTATGTATGTATGTATGTATGTATGTATGTATGTATGTATGTATGTATGTATGTATGTATGTATGTATGTATGTATGTATGTATGTATGTATGTATGTATGTATGTATGTATGTATGTATGTATGTATGTATGTATGTATGTATGTATGTATGTATGTATGTATGTATGTATGTATGTATGTATGTATGTATGTATGTATGTATGTATGTATGTATGTATG
>OX940878.1:84418503-84596003 GCA_954870665.1 Stratiomys singularior | reverse complement strand
GTATGTGTGTATGATTTATGTATGGATGTGTGTACGTGTGTATGTATGTATATATTTATATGTGTATGTATGTATGTATGCATGCATGTGTAAATATATGCATGTATGCAGGTATGTATGTCTGAATGTATGTATGTATGTATATATTTATGTTTGTTGTAAGTATGTATGTGTTTATGGATGTATGTTTGTATGAATGTGTGTTTGTAAATGTGTATGTATGTATGCATGTATGTATGTGCTTACATACATACATACATGACCTGCTTGACCAGTTCGCGAGGGATATGAAAGCTGATCTCTTGCTGCTTAGCGAACAACACCGAGATTAAAATTCATCAGCACGGTACTCTGATGAATCTGGTACTTATGCCATATGGATTCGAATCGGCGTCCAATTTCGAGTTCAGGGCTGTGGGCGGAAAGAGTGTTCCCTGTGTATCCGTTGTCCAGGAATAATATTCTTTAGTGTTTAATTGACACTGAACGAGACAATAACCTTGTTCCAGGCAAAGCTCAACTCTTTAGAGGATGCAGTCTTGAGCACAGAGGGTCATGTTCTTATCCGGGGAGACCGAAAGACCAAAGCTGTTAAATGTGGCATGCCTCAGTCTGATCCTAGGGGGATCGAATCCTGGACATGGCAGCTAGCATAGGGCTGGCCGTGGTGAACACTGGTACGAATTCCACTTTCCGCCACCCGGGCTGCGTGGGTACCTTGCGTGGGTACCTGCGTAACTTTCACCTCGGGGTCCCTCTCCTCTCAGCACTCCGTCTTCGTGTGGAATACTGAGAGGATGGACGTGTTTGCAGTTTGCCGACACGCTCATGAGATGCTCAACACTGTTTGGCCCACCGCCGATGACCAGAAGACTGACTGCTGAAGACATGGTGAACTCCACAATGAGTGCCATCAAGTCTGCTTATAAGTCATCAATGCCCCGCCGGAGCCTCCGGTGTATTGGTGGTCCACGGAAATAGCTGAACAACGAAGGGAGTGTCACAAACTCCGACGAAAAGCTCAACGAGCACGAAGCTACGACGAGGCATGCACCAGAATGGCAGTATATCAGGAAATGCCTTCGCGGACTAATCAACAGGAGTAAGGCCCGTTGCTGGCAGAACTTTGCCGAAGACGTGAACAGGGGCCCGTTAGGCCTGGACTTTAAACTTGTTATGCGGAAGCTCGATGCTTTCAACTCCGCTGGATGTACGGATATTCTGGAAGCCCTGAAAAACTCATTCCAAGTACCAGAATATCTGATGAGTTTAGTTCGAAATTACGTGAAGGGTCGCAGCCTGATCTACGACACGGCGCAAGGTCGACGGAGAATGCTAGTCACATCAGGTGTGGCCCAAGGCTCCATCATCGGTCCGGACTTGTGGAACGTCTTCTACGACGGACTGCTCAGACTTGAACTGCCGAAGGAGTCGTGACTGATCGGATATGCAGATGATGTTGCGGCAATAATGCCGCAACATCATCTGCATCATCATTAGTACATCATAAGGCTGAATGTACTAATGAGCCGGGTTGGGAGCTGGATGACCATTCCCGGGTTCAACTTAGGCTTAGAGAAAACCGAACTAGTCATTCTGACAAAGAAAAGGATCACAGGAAATCAGCCTAGATTAGCATAGAAATCAGCATAGATACGACTATCTCTTATCCAGAGGTTGGCAAACCGTGTACGTTCTTTCGAAATTGAAAAGATGCGCTCTATATAATCACGTTCTTTGGAAGCAGAATCTGGCAAAAAAGAATCGATGTGACGGTACTCGGAAAGGAGAAGAAGGTATAGTCACGAGAGTTCACTAATACTCTCCTGAATTCAGAAAAGGTCATCGGGAACGGTATTAACTGAACCCTTGACATGTTCAATATTGAAGTTGAAACCTTGCAACTTCAGACTCAAACGAGCTAATCTGCCGGAAAGGTCTTGTTGGCTCATGAGCCACTTCAAACTAGCGTGGTCCGTGTTGATGGTGAAGGGAAGACCTTCAATGTAGGCACGGAACTTTTTCACGCTCTTTAAGGCGGCGAGACACTCCAGCTCGGTGATAATGTAATTTCGCTGCGCTGACGTCAGTTTGGAAGGCATGAAGGCAATGGGATGCTCTTCTCTCTTCTGGTCCTTTTGAAAGAGGACGCTACCAATTCCACTGAATGAAGAAGGGTTTGGTAAAGTCAGGGTTAACAAAGTACGGGTGTGGACACAAGAGCTTGTTTCTGTTGTTCTAAAACATTTTGAGCGGCGTCAGTTCACTTAAAGGAAGATTTACCTTTCAGCAGGTCAGTTAAAGTGGCAGCAATGAAGGCAAACCTATTTATAAATCGGCGATACTATCCAGGCATTGTTATGAGATGGAATGTTCCTATTCCTTTATTCCACTATGCTAGAGACTTTACGGGGATCTGTCCTGGAATTCCATCGCTAACAATGTATTCAAGGTACCTTATTTCACGCTGAATGAATTTGCTCTTCTATACATTGATTGCGAGACCAGCTGATGAGAGTAACTTACCTACTGGGGACAACTGATCCAAATGTGGCGTGAACGAAGAGCTGGTCACGAGCAAATCATCACGGTAAACGAATATTTTGTCTTGATGCTCATGCCGGATAACCTTGTGCATTAGACTACACATGGTTTGGGCAGCGTTGCACTACCCGAAAGGCATGACCTTGGAATGGTATAGAGAGCAACCCGGCACCGTGAAAGCTGTGTTTTCCTGAGATTCAGGATCAAGAGGCATCTGCCGTCTGAGAGAGATGGCGTCCTTTCAATTAAGACTCGTAATAAACTTAGTGGATCTTAATCGAGATAATAATCCGTTGATTAACCGCAAAAGGGTACGTGTCATTAATGGTAACATCCTTTATATGTCTTACATCCAGATACAAGCGGGCTTTTCCAGGTTTACGAACCAACATTACTAGACAACTCCAGGAAGTGTGACTCTCGCTAATCACACCCAAAGCAAACATACAATCAAGTTACTTGTACAGTAGATACTGTATGACCGGGGAAACAGCATAATGCGGTTGTTTGACTGGGTTAGCAGTTCCAGTGTCAACGTGGTGTGTGATCAATGATTTTTTGCCCAGGCCAAGCTTTTTGAAGGAAGGGGATCGGGCAACTACTTGTTGTAGTAATAGCTTTTGGTCTGGTGTCAATTGGTGAAGCGTGTCAGCCTCTTCGACTGAAAGGGAAGAAGGAGCTTCTTGGAGCGCACTCACATTTTTGGTCAAGGCTGGTGCTATCTGGAAAGAATGCCAAGGTATAATCTAACGGCGAGGACGACTAAGAGCCGTAAAGGTTTAGTCTCGTTATCATACGTTACGGGAACATTTACGTATCCTGCTGCTGGAACTCGCTGTCCACACGCTAGGACACTTGTTTTAAGTGAGTGGATTATGAGATCTAAGTCTCGAAGTAACTCAAGGGACCCGTGTCCTAAGACACTGACGCTAGCTCAGCTGTCCATGAAACAGTGAGCTGATAACGTAAGACAATGATGTGACTATAGGGGCGAGGATCGATCCGATCCCGATCGGGCACTACTGCAATGATCACTAGTTTATGTAGAGCGAGTTTAGCGCGAATGCAGGTGATGGCACGAATTCATCTTCTATCTTTACGTGTAGTAGTGGCCTGGGGAAAACGATTGGCTGGAGAGGGTTTGTGGAATCGAATGGTCTGGTCTACAGAAGATTTGTTATACTGTGTTGAGGGGCTATCCGAACTCAGCGGTTGCGATGCAATTCGGGATCTAGATTTATGGCTGCGTGCACAGTATTGACTCGGAGTTGAGTTGTTGCTTAAGGTTTCAAGTGTCAAAAATTGGGAGCGTGCCGACCCCTCATATGCGGGCCGCTCCTGAAATAGTATCTCAGAGGCTTACACTTTTGACACTGAGTCTATCGTACTCCAGCACTACCACAACCATAACAAAACGCCCTCTGGATCGGAAGTTGGCAATTGCTGAAGGGATGACCCATATCCTGGCTGTTTCAACACAAGCGGTATTCGAAATCAGTGCCAGGGTCTAGAGGTTTGATGCCTCATACGGACACTTTTGTCGGGAGTTCTTCGTAGTGTGGGTGTGCGAAGGCATGGACATGCCAAGCAGGGCTGAAAGGCCGTTCAAACTTGCTCAAGTTCCTAGCAGATTCTATTTAGGTCCAAACTGCGAGGTGGTCTCTCTACTGACGATGCATATTAAGATACAACAAGTGCTGCATATCCAAATCAGACAGGCCTTGCTGTAACTGCTGCGGAAACGTCTCTTAGACTTCGAAGAATTCAATAACGGGTTCACCCTACACCGGGTGACGTACATGCCCTTGACGCTATGTCCACTCGAGCACGGGAAAATCGACTGACGAAAGAATGGGTGAGAGTATTCAAGTCTAAGGAATGTGGGTGCATTTCGTGATATTTCCCGTACCACTCGAGAGCAGATCCTTTCAGGAAAATGTGGAAGCACTCTACTAATTAGTTAAGCGGCACCCCTTGGATGTCTTCCATAGCTTTTAATCTATACAGGAACACATCAGCCCTCAGGCTGGATCGGCTGCCATCAAATCCAATACCCCATTTGGATATTGGTATTGACACTTGGCTTATTGACCGAGTGCGCGGACCAAGATCATGTATAGTCTCTCGGACGGTCTGTGCTGTCTTGGTAGTCTGGACCGGACGTTTGACTGGACTAAAATCCAGTTATTGCCTCATGGGGCCCAGAGCATTTGATTCCAGAGCTTGTGGCAGCCGGTGGATTTCTTCAGTAAGGTGATCCATCTTAGGATGCGAAATGAGTTGATTACGACTTTTTGTCGCGGAAAACAGAGTTTCATATAACTGCGCCGTGAGAATGTGGGGTCGTTCAGGCTCAGGGAACAAACGGGATCGCAATCGCGAAGTATTTTCAACCCGAAACGAAACGTTCAGTTTTGTTTGGGGACAGTCGAAGGGCAATTAAATGTCTGCACAACCATCTTCATGTCCTCACCGGGACATCGAGTATGGAGAAGCCCTGAGCCGTCGATTGCCCTGACGGCCGAAATTTCTCCGGTGGTGGAGACGACATGCTTTGATTCTTTGTCCTTATTTTAGCTTTGATTTTCTACTTCAATAATTTCCAAATGATTTTCAGTTTATTTTAATCATTTTTTTTGTCGATTTCAAATTTTAATAGTTTGTGTGGGTATATTTTGTTATTTATTATGAGCAATTCTTTTTTAATTTCCTTTTCAAATTTACTTTTTTTTAAATTTTAACTTTCAACTCTATATATATTGTTTTTAAGGGATTGTATGCTCTGAATTTAAATTCACAAATGATTTTAAGTTTATTTGAAGCTTCGCGTATTTTCTCAATTATAAATTTAAATTGTTTGTGTGTGTGTATTTTGTTATTTATTACGAGCAATTCCTTTTCAAATAATTTTTCGCTCTGAATTTTAAATCTCAACTTTATATATTGTTTTTATTGATATGTTTTTAATTCATTAATATGTGTGCGTCTGAGGACATACGTTTCCGGACCAGAACGGCGAAAGCTCTGAAAGTGAAAGGTAAAATGAATAAAAGTATGATAGCAATTCCAAGGATTGGTAATGCCCATTTGGGATCTGACTCAAACTATAGAGCATTAAATTTTCAGTCAGCCTCGGGCTAACAACCCCCCGGAAGGTAAATGTTTGAAGGAAGATAACATGGTTAGAAAATTAAAAGGTGTTTCGAGATGCATGTGCACCCACCTGTTCTCCACTCTAACCAAAAATGAATGGCAAGCTCTACCAAAGATCAACACATGCAGACGCCCCCCAAAATTGGGTGTGAGCCTTGTCAGCCCGGCAGGCTCTTAGTATGGCATTCAAACCCTATAAGAAGAATACAGCCACCTCCTTCCTTGACCCTTAGCGCTCAGTCCCAAAACTCATCGAGACGAAATCCATGGAAACGCCAGCCAAAATTACTCACGGAAACGGAAAAGAAGAAAGATACGGAAAGAGACAGCTACAGGAAGAGATCCTTGGGTGCCAGCTGCAGATGCAAGCCAGCGGCACGATATGTGCCTAAGCGATGGTGCAGTGTGCCAGCGGAGGAGCGAAGATTAAATTTTTTTATGCCAAGACTGACTCTCAAAAAACGAAATCCTCCGCTGCCACACATTGCCATCACTCTAGGCATAAAACCTAAGAGGTGTAAAACGGTAAAATTGATGTACTTTCGAAAGGGGGGCACCATAGCATTTTTTTTCTTGGGTAGGGAGGTGAAGGCTATTTACGTCCTGAGTGTCGGACTCCCAGTGTCACAACGGACCTACTGGACTACCGACTAAACAACTCCCCTGTCAACGGGAGCGCCTAGCCTGGAACCGTTTGACACATTCATACTTCGGGCTAGGCCGCCCAATTTAACGTCTTTTGGCGCCTTCGGGTTACAGAGATTCCTTCTCCAGTGGCATGGGAAAGAGGAGGAGGATCGCTAGAGAAGGAAACCCTCCACCGTCGACACCTCCAGCTGATCCAGTATGCCTTTTTTCATAACTAGAATTGCCCGAGCGTAATGTGCCACTTGATTCCATTTGTCAAATGATTTCAGCATCTCTTCGATTAAGCTATCTGGATGGAGCTCTTCCACTTTTTCGGCAAGATCACCGCGCTCTTTGTCCCATTTTCTGCATGAAAAGAAAGTATGACAGGCGTCATCCTTCAAACCATTGCAGAATTTGCAATCTGGAGACCGTGACTTACCTATCTTGTGCAGGTAAGTTTGAAACCAACAGTGTTCGCTCAGTGGCTGGATCAGGTACAAGTCAGGCTCACCATGCGTTCGACTGAGTGACGATCTCAAGTCGGTGATGAGCCGCGCAGTCCATCTTCCTTTTAGCTCACGTTCCCATGATTGTTGCCATTCGTCGAAAGTGCATCGTCTTTCAGTGCGAGCAACTTTTTCTTTATTACCCTCATGCCTTCGGAGGTAGATTCTTTTACACTCTCTAGCAAGGAGAGCGATGGGTATCACCCCTGCAATTACCGACACCGCTGACTCAGAGACTGTATGGTATGCTGGTTCAATTCACAGTGCTCCTTGTTTCTGCACCTGTGCCAGTCGTTTTCGGTTGCAGTTCCTTGTTGATAGCTTCACTTCATATCTTTGTTTCATATAGAAGCGTAGATTGCACGACCCTCATCAGCAGTCACCTTTTTGTTGGACTACTTAACTGAAAGTTTCGACTCTACTAATGTGTCCCCAACTCGGACCATTGTTACTCTGGGGATCCTCTTCTTGTTCAGAATGACTAGTTCGGTTTTCTCTAAGCCTAAGTTGAACCCGGGAATGGTCATCCAGCTCCCAACCCGGCTCATTAGTACAATCAGCCTTATGATGTACTAATGATAATGCAGAATATGTTGTGGCACTAATGCCGCAACATCATCTGCATCCAATCAGTCACGACTCCTTCGGCAGTTCAAGTCTGAGCAGTCCGTCGTAGAAGACGTTCCACAAGTCCGGACCGATGATGAAGCCTTGGGCCACACCTGATGTGACTAGCATTCTCCGTCGACCTTGCGCCGTGTCGTAGATCAGGCTGCGACCCTTCACGTAATTTCGAACTATCCACATCAGATATTCTGGTACTTGGAATGAGTTTTTCAGGGCTTCCAGAATATCCGTACATCCAGTGGAGTTGAAAGCATCGAGCTTCCGCATAACAAGTTTAAAGTCCAGGCCTAACGGGCCCCTGTTCACGTCTTCGGCAAAGTTCTGCCAGCAACGGGCCTTACTCCTGTTGATTAGTCCGCGAAGGCATTTCCTGATATACTGCCATTCTGGTGCATGCCTCGTCGTAGCTTCGTGCTCGTTGAGCTTTTCGTCGGAGTTTGTGACACTCCCTTCGTTGTTCAGCTATTTCCGTGGACCACCAATACACCGGAGGCTCCGGCGGGGCATTGATGACTTATAAGCAGACTTGATGGCACTCATTGTGGAGTTCACCATGTCTTCAGCAGTCAGTCCTCTGGTCATCGGCGATGAGCCAAACGGTGGTGAGCATTTCATGAGCGGGTCGACAAATTTTCTCACGTCTATCCTCTCAGTATCCAATACGAAGACGGAGCGCTGAGTGTCTGGGAATGTAGGAATATCGTCGCGGATCCCAAATGCT
Organism: Stratiomys singularior; assembly: GCA_954870665.1. NCBI lineage: Eukaryota > Metazoa > Arthropoda > Insecta > Diptera > Stratiomyidae > Stratiomys > Stratiomys singularior. The sequence goes on along the minus strand of OX940878.1, from coordinate 84,587,822 downwards.
ATGTACTGATGAACCCTGGCCTAGAAATCCTCTAGAACTCTCCAATTGTGCGTCATAGAGGAAAGGGACTCCGAGGCGAATGTCACGCCCGGAATGTATGCATGTATGTCTGTATGTATGGTAGTATGTATATATGTATATATGAATGCATGCAGGTATGTATGCAGGTGTGTATGTATGTACGTATGAATCTATGTAGGTATGTGTATGTGTATTCATGTATTTATGCAGGTATGTATGTATATGTGTGTGTATGTAAGTATGTATGTTTGTATGTATGCAGGTGTGCGTGTATGTAAATATTTGTGCATGTGTATGTTTGTTTGTATGTATGTATATATGTTTCTATGTTTAAACGTATGTATGGATCTATGTCTGACTGCATTTATTGATTTATGTATGTATGCATGTATGTATGAATGCATGCACGTGTGTATGTTTGTACGTTTGTTGCAATTAAAAGACTCGAATTTACTTAAATTTTTTTGTTAATTTTATTCTATTCCATGTTTACTATCTTATGCATTTTGTTGTTTTCGGAAGACGTGTTTGCCCGATTCCTTCCGTGGTGGAAGCTCCCGCGAGGGTGGCGAAACGACACCGAAACATTACTGCAATAAACTTCACGAAAACTTCACTTAATTAAATTATCACTTCACCGATTTAACTGCGAACTAATCACTTTAGTCTATTATCACTTTTTCACCACCACTCTCTACTTTTATGATTCGCGTACAATTTTATTCACTTGTTAATTATTGCACTACTGTTAGCGCGCAGTGTCGCTTTTCACTCAATTATCAACACTTCTCCATCGCCGCCTGTTGTCGTCGCTTCTAAACTTGATTCAACCAATCGGAAGTCTTCTCAAACTTTCTACGTGGATCTTTCACGAGTTCAACCGTTAAGTCATTTGCACAGGAATTGCTGTACTCGTTCCCCGCAATGTGCTTACATAATGGCTTTCTGACCCTCCAGAATGATTCATGTATTTGTTATGGTTATCGTTTCTTATTGCATCGTGTCATCGCTTTTCCTCTTCGAGAATGATCCGTATGTTTGTTTTGGGTACTGTTTTGCATCTTGTATTTTGGGCAACTACAGTGGCGCGTGACATTATCTGAACTATTGTTACATCAGCTGTCTCCACGACTTCCTTCTGATAATATGGGACAAGATGGTCTAGGTGCAACCCCACCACCTTGCAATCGTCGTATTTCATTCAGCCGACTACTGACCGCTTAACACCAGATATGACTTAACGGCAAACTAATCCCGTCCGGATTCCAGCCGGACGACTTGGTGTGGCTGTATAACCAAAGGCGTCGAAAAGGCAGATCTCCGAAGGTGCAGGTGAATTGGGACCCTAAAGGATCATCAAGCAAATCAACGATGTGGTATACCGAATACAGGAGCACCAGAAGCCAAGAGTAAAAATGAAAATGCTCTGCAGTATGGTACAACCATCTTGGCCTAATGTTTATTGAGCCTGTCTTTGAACCGTTCAACCATTGCATCGGAATGGGGGTGAAGTGGTGTTGTCCCAGTTTTCGGTTTTCGCAGCAGCTCACACATTTCGGCAAAAACATTAGACACGATGTTTCCGCCTTTGTTTGAATGCAGTTCATGGGGCACGACATATCTACCAACTCATTGTGAAACGATTTGCTCCGCTACGGTAGTTGCCTCTTGGTAAGGAATCGAGTATACTTCTGGCCACTTACTGAAGCAATCAGTCACAACGAGAGTATATCGATTTCCCCATTCCAACTCGCGAAAGAGTCCTGCTGCCCTGTTTCCAGGCTCTGGTTTTGGGCTTAGTCTCCTTCTTGTGGCACACGCCGGACAATACCGAGATTTCCTTTGCTGCTATTAGTTTCATTGTAGATGCCCTCGTTCACTACAATTCCAAAATATGGGCGTACCATTCTCCAGTGCCTCTTCGCACACGTCAACATGCCCACATCTGCATTTTCCGTTGTAATCTTCCGGATCCAGACTGTGTGACGAACAGTTGTATGCCATCGGGTCGTATGCCATCCTTTCTTCAAAACCTTTAATTTTAAGGTTAATCTTTTAGCTTAGTTCACCTAGATCTGATCTTAAGTCAGCTGCTTGCTAGTCCAGTTTCTGGTTCAGGACGGTGGACTGCTGGTCAAGCTGGTTTAACACTGTTCATTACCGATCGAGCTTCTCGTTTAAGTCGGTTGACTGCCGGTGACCTTCTCGCTTAAGTCGGTTGACTGCCGGTCTAGCACCTTGTTTAATTCAGTTGATTACTTCCGCATGCCCATCAACATCCGTTCCACCTCCTCGCCTTCAGTGCAACTTTCCGCATCGGGAGATTCAAACGACTCCGGATACAGCCATTTCGCTGCCAGCGCTCCTTTTAACGGGGTGATTAGTCCAACCTTGCGTGCTTCCGTGGAAATGTTCTACTTTTCCAATTCTTCCTTTGGATCCGAAAAAGTTATTTTACACGGCATCTTTCTCAGGAGTTGGCCTCGATGCAAAAAAAGTTCACAAATATGTCCACAATAGTTCGCAATTTATTTATTTATGTGTTCAGTTGTGTTGCAAGAATAATCCTACTTCTGGCATCAGTGCGCGGCACTTTTGCTTCACAAACTCTATTTTTCTTGCAATTCATAGACACGAATTAATTTAAAATTAATTGTGAAATTAATTGAGTTACTCCAAGAAACCACACCTAATTAAATTATCATTTCACCAATTTCACTGCTAATTAATCACTTAAGTCAATTATAACTTTTCACAATCACTATCAACGAGTGCAATTTTATTAACTTTTTAATTATCGCACTATTGTTACTGCGCACTGTCGCTTTTCACTCAATTAACAATACTTCTTCATAGCCACCGACGGTAGTCGCTTATAAGCTTGATCATACCAATCGGAAATCTTCTCATACTTTCTACTTGCATCATTCTCGAGCTAAGTCATTGTCGTCCAAGCACATTGTCGTACTCAACACTCGCAATATGCTTGTGTAATGGTTCTCGTTTTGCACGACATTGTATCATCGCAATACACGATACTCGAACAAGCAACGCTTCCCCCTATCGAGAATGAACATGACACCGTATGTCTGTATATTATGTATGAAGGTATGTATGCCTGCATGAATGAGTGTATGTGCGTATATATGTATGTATGTATATATGCACGGATGTATTTATGTATGTATGTGTGTATGTATGCCAGTATGTATATATGTATTAACGTATCTACGTATGTATGTACTTATAAATGTTTTTATGTATTTATGTGTGTATATATGCATGTATAAACGCTTGTAGGCTTGAATGTATGTAGTACGTACGCATGTATGAATTTTTTTTAATGTATGTATGTGTTTATGTACGTTTGCATTTATGTATGTATTTGTGTATACACCTACGTTTGTATCTAACTATACCTGTATGCATGCACATATGTATGTATGCATTTATTTATGTATGTATTTATACATATTTATGTATGTATGTGTGTGGTACGTACTTACGGTTGCATATATTTAAGTATGTATGTATGAATTTGTATGCATGTATGAATGTATATATGTTTGTATGCCTATACGTCTGTGCGAATGTTTGTATGTATGTAAGTATATGTCAATATATGTGTGTATCTCCGTTGGTTTGTATGTATGTAGGTATATTTGTATGTATGCGTGTATTATGCAGGTATGTATGTCTGGATGTAAGTTTGCATGAAATTTTGTATGTGTGTATGCTTGTACGAGGGCGAATCAAATATAAACGGTAATTTAAGAATATATATTTATTAAATAATATAATACATAAACTACACTATTAACATTTCTCAATATAGTCTCCTGCATTGTGTACACACTTCTGCCACCGATTTGGAAGCTTGAATATTCCCTGTTCATAGAAAGTTTGAGGGCGAGTTGTCAACCAATTGCGCACGTGCTCTTCGACTTCCTCATTACTTTCGAATCGCTTTCCTCCAAGTGATTCCTTCAACGGCGCGAACAAAAAATAGTCACAAGGGGACAAGTCTGGACTATAAGGAGGGTGTTCGAGGGTTTCCCAGCGCATTTCTTCCAATGTATCCCTTGTTAACAATGCGGTGTGAGGCCTGGCATTGTCATGGAGAAGGATGACATCTCTAATGGGCATACCTCGTCTTTTATTTCGGTAAGCGGCTTTTGCCGACTTTAAAAGCTGACTATAGTAAGCCGCATTCACGGTTCGTTGATCGTGAAGAAAATCAACGAGTAAAACTCCCCCTGAGTCAAAGAAAACTGTCGCAAGAACTTTTCCTGCTGAGAGGCGAGTTTTGGCCTTCACTGGACAGCCTTCATCCTTCCTTCGCCACTCCTTACTCGCCATTTTCGACTCGGGAGTGTAATGATGGACCCACGTCTCGTCACACGTGACGATGCGCCTCAAAAATGCCTCCCCTTCTTGTCGAAATCGGTTCAGAAGTCTCTCAGAGATCTCCGACCTGATCTGTTTTTGATTTTCGCTCAACAACCTCGGAACCCATCGAGCACTAATTTTTTTAAAGCCGAGATTGTCAGTGATAACGGCTTGAACGCTCCCGTAACTGATACCAATTTCCGACGAGATTTCAGCAATAGTTAACCGGCGATCACCTTCAATAAGCTCTCGAATGGCACTAATGTTGTCATCTGTAAGACTTGACCTTGGGCGCCGACAGTGGCTTTCGTTTTCGACACGTTCTCGGCCACCCTTAAATTCTCTGGCCCAGGTATACACCCGATTCTGAGACAGTGTAGTGTCCCCAAACTGAGCCTTCAAGCGAGTAAAAATTTCTGACGATTTAACGCCTTCATTGCTCAAAAACTTAATTATTATGCGTTGCGCAACAGATGAATGTACCTCTTGCTCTGTCATGGCTGCACTGACAACAAAACTGAGCGCAGGCGCTAGCCAAGCTGCTTCCCCCACTCCTTAAGAACCAAGCAACAATCGCCTACTACTATATCCACAACGGAACAGCGTGTAAACCATAACAGGAAAATTACCGTTTATATTTGATTCGCCCTCGTATGTTTATTTTGATGTGTGTACGTATGAACGAACATATGTATGTATTTATGCATGTGTGGAAATATGTATGGATGTATGTAAGTATGTACGTATATATGTATGTATGCACGTGATAGCTATGTAGGCATTTATGTATGTATGTTTGTATTAATTAAGAAATATATGTGTGTATGAACGAATGTATATACGAATGTATGCATGTATATATGTATGCTTGTCTGTATGTATATATGTGTGTATGGTTGAATGTTTCTTTGTTTTCATTAACGTATGTATGTGTGTATTTATTTATATGCGCACGTTTGCATGTATATATATGTGTATACATGTGTGTATGTTTGTCCGTGGGTATGTATGTATGTATAGATGTATGTATGTATGTTTTCATGTATGTATGCATCTACGTTTGTTTTCATGTATGTACGTATGTTTGTAGGTATGTATGTGGGTATGGGTGTGCGAATGTGTGTATTCAAATATGCATGTGTGGTTGTATATAGGAATGTGCGTGTGTGTGTATGTATTTATGATGCTATGTATATATGTATGTTTGAATAATGTATGTATGTGTAGATATATATAATTATGTATAAATAAATTTATGCACGTTCATATTAATTTAGGTATGTCTGCATGTATGTATGTATGCATGCTTTTCTGTATGTATGTATGTATGTGTATACATATGCAAGTATGTATTTATGTATGTAGGAATTTATGTATGTATAGATGTATGTATGTACCTATGTATGCAGCTATGTATTATATGTGTGTTTCTTTGTATGTAGATATGTATTATACGTATGTATTTAAGTTCGTATGTATTATGTGTATGTATGTGTTATATGTATGCATACATGTATGTATATATGCATGTTCATATGTATGTGTATGTGTATATAGGGAACCGAATAGGAGGAAGATGTAAAGAAATGCGCTACTGGTAGGTTTTAAAGTTTTTCCTTTCCCAATTTAGGAAGAATCTCCCAAGAAAGAAAGGAAAGATGATCTCGCTCTCGCCTCTCCGTCAGGTACGTTTTCAATCAAAAACCAGTCCATTACAAAATGTCATTGATAATACATTCAATTATAAAATTTTTCAAATGCTTAAAACTGTTCCCAGAGATTGGCCCTCCTGACCTAGGCACCGCCCTTGATCCTGCTGTCTGCGATTTCCCGAAAATCATCAGTAATGGAATCGATCGACGTGAAATAGGGCTTTAGGTTGTCAGCTTATGTCCTCGATGCATTCGACTCTACGTATTCGCCGACTTTTTGCACCCGATAACGATCTTTCTTTAGAACGGCGGTTTCTTCGTTTGATCCGAGAAACTTGGGATGTTCCTTTAAACCTGCTCCGAATTGAGTTCTTCGTATGGCTACTAAATTTCCAACTTTATACTTTCTTGCTTCCTTGCGTCTCTTGTTGTAATTGCGTACTGTTTTCCAGTTGGATTTTCAAAATGTTTTCAAGCGCTTCTTGCCGGAGAGCCAATCAATGTTGCTGTAAACATTACATGATTTCTCCGTCAATTGCAGCTCATAGTTCATCGTTGTTACTTATTCGCATTGTCTGTCCAATCATTACTTTAAAGGACTCATACCATTACTTTTACTGTAGGCTGCTTTGATCTGCTGCTGAAATTTTCCTACATGTTTGTACCATATCGCCATGTCCACAATCCAATGGATAATTTTCTAAGAATCGGTATTACAATGCGATTGATTCGCTCGATCTGACTGTTTCCACGGGGAACTCACGTTGTCGATAGCACATGTTGAATTCCCTCCTGGCGACAACATTCCTCGAACGGTTTTGACGTATAATATGCACCTCGATCGGAAATCATTTGTCTGGGATTTCCGAAAATTTTGGATTGCCTCTGCAACCTTCTAATTATTTAATCGGTAGTAGTTGATTTGGTCGGATACAACCAAACTTATTCGGAGAAAGTATCAACGCTTGCAAACAAATGATTGAAGCTCTTGTTCGTCATTGGTCCTAGATGGTCAAAATGGAATGTCTGCAGCGGCTTATCGCCTTTGTCGATGGTGTTCAAATATGCTTCAGTCTTGCCTTCTTTTCGTTCGACCTAAATACAGTTTACACAGTGTATTATAAACTTTGCAACTTTTGTGCAATTCTGAGGGAACCAATATTCTTGTAGCACTATATACTCGATTTACTTCCAACCACTTCCAACTTTTTTCGCCATCGCTCTTGCGAATGCTTGACAATCCATGACTTTTTTAAATTGACTGCTCAGAAGATATACACGGAACTGAGCTAGTATATATCGATTGAGTTAGGGTCGTCTTCCAGCTGGCATAATGAATAGGATGCATCATTCCGTCTTCTGAATCTTTCTGCATAAGAATCGCACCTGATCCGTCCTTGGATGCGTCAGTGTGTAGTTCTGTTGGTGCTCCCGTCTTATACAATCTAAAAACTGGGTTTATTGTCCGTGCAGTTTTCAACTGTTCCAAAGCGTTCTTTTGCTCCCCGCCAAACTCGAAATAGACTCCATCTTTCAATGAATTGGATATAGGTCGCGCAATTCCCGCATAGTTGGCTATGAAGTAGAATGCATCCGTCAAACCTAAAAAGCGTCAAACGTCGTTAACGTTCGTAAGTGTTGGGAATATCATGACTGCTGTCCGATGGTTTGATTTTACCATTTTCAGATGAATCCTAATTATTTGACTCGCTTGGCCATGAAATCACACTTGCTTGCACACGAAATCACTTGAGATTTCTAGAACTTATTTCAGTTTTTCTACACTTTTTTCTTCACTCCGTAGCGGAATAATAATGTCATCCAAGTATGTCAAAACGACGTGTTTCTTAATCAATTTCCGATAGATAGTTTTAACGATCCTTTGGGAAACAGCTCGCGAATTACTCAAACCAAAAGGTACACGAAGAAATTCAAATTGGCCGTCAAATGTCACAAAAACCTTCTCTACAAATACGTGGAAAAATGCGTTTTTCAAACCGAGCGTGGTAAAAGTCGTCGAGTCTTATCATTAGTCTAGTTGGTCTTTTATTAGTGGAAGTGGTGCGTTAGTGTTTTTTGCACAACAGTCAGTAACCCACGCATAATCTGACGTCTCCGTTCTTCTCGGGATGGGAGATGCATATGGCAAAGCACTGTATCGCACGATACCCTCTCTCATCCAATCATTGACAATGTAGGCTACAACCTTTGTTTGTCCAACAGTCGTCGAGACCAGAACCTCGTCGTTAAGAATCAAGCGCATCTCGATTCCTGTCTCTTATTTTGTTTGGTCTATACGCTTCGATGAGATTTCTGACTTTCGCTCTTATAGATGACTCATTGATATAGCACAAGTCAACTTCGCACTCGTCTGGATCCGGGCTCACACTTAAGGTTTTGAAGGGATCGTTAACGCTTTCGTCATTCGCTCAATGTTGATTGATGATTTCTTCTGGGTGTTGATTGGTGTTGTTGATTGTTGTATCGTTCTCGCTCTTTGTTGATTGTTGAGCTGCTTCGGAGTTATTTCCGCCGCACTACAATTTTTTATTGTTATTTCTACGAACACTGATAATTCACCGCCTAGCAACAAGTATCGAATCCGTCGAAAGTCGAATCCGGCACTACATGAATCGGAAAGGTTAAGTGAACACCGTCGTGGTAAAATGCCCAACAGTTTGCTGACTACCAGAGCCGATGCCACGAAATCTAACATAATTTTTCTCAAAACTTGGGACATCTAGTCCGTTTAAGATACTACGCTTTATTAAATTGAGATCACTACCCGAATCAAAACCTGCAGGAATTGTTTATTTTTTTATTTTTATGTCGTTATAAGTCTTTATATCCGCTAATCGTAACACACCACATCTAACCTTCGGGATATTCATCCGCACTCTATTCATTATTTTATTATGCTCGTCGTCTGGAATACCGTCAATTATGTATTGTATATTGTATTGTGTAACTCGATCACCACGTGACTCGCGATATCTTAGATACGATAAACATATTTGTTGAAACTTTCACTCGGCAATTTTCGGATTTTAGTGAATCGTTTCTAAATTTCTTTAATTCTCGTTCTCTGACATCAGTTACGTTATAATATTGCATTGTGCAACCAATGTGTTGGGATTGACAAAGGCCGATGCCGACACAAGAATATGTAAATTAGTAATTTAAGCAATAAATGTAAGAATAAGAGTTTTTTTGTTCACGAATTTTTTTCTATAATACATTACGTGTCATAAAAGAAGCAGCTTTGTGTTAGAATACAAGTTTTGTAAAAGGACACGAGTAAGGTTTAAAACAATAAACAAGATAGTTTGTTCACAAGTAAGAAATAACTATGAAAGGACATGTCATCATAGATTTAAGCGCAGTTACTTTTCATAATAAGTAGAATGAGCACACCTGAAAACTTGTGAACATAATCATCGTCGCAGCACGTAATCCTTCACGTAAAACTGCCTTTTTTCCGCTGACCGGCAACTGCAAAGTACGCAATCGCTCTCTGACATCTTCCACAATGAACGAATCAATATCAATTTAAGCAACGGCCACCGAGCTCCGAAATCATTCGGGTAGCACCACTTTACTTCCCGTTGGCACTGCCCTTTCCGCATTCGTCATATTGAATCGTCTATTCAATAGTAATATTCCAAACAATATATTATCTGTTTTTGTCTTGATCGCGTCGTCGTCAATCGAAAACAATCGGACATGTAATCCTCTTGCAGCAAGCCGTCTACTTGTCCTTGATCGAGTTATGTATAATTCCTATCCTTAACACATTTTGCATCCATAGCATAAGATTCGGAAAAGAACAAAATACAATAAAACAATAAAATAACCTCTTCCGAATATTTCTTATGATGGAAAGAGCTCAAGCTGGTTTCGAACACGCGTCCCTGCCGCTTCTCGTTAGGTGCCAACTCACAGGCCGGGACGCATCGATTGGCACTACCAGCTGGGTGAATGTCGTCTGGTTATAATTACGTTTTATCATTTTTACTCTCAGCTTGAACTTGTCCTATGTTCCAATTTGCCTTTGGTAAGCTTTATCAATTTTTGGTTTTTTGGTGGATCAATTTATCCATTTTCACTTAGAACTTATAAGTGATTTATACCCATGCTAGCTAACTAAGCGAAGACTCTTGGGTGCGGAAGTTCTGATCAATTTGTCGAATACCTCGAAAGTGAATTTACAAAGAAAGGTGGAAAGAGCTCAAGCTGGTTTCGAACACGCGTCCCTGCCGCTTCTCGTCAGGTGCCAACTCACAGGCCGGGACGCATCGATTGGCACTACCAGCTGGGTGAATGTCGTCTGGTTATAATTACGTTTTATCATTTTTACTCTCAGCTTGAACTTGTCCTATGTTCCAATTTGCCTTTGGTAATTTTTATCAACTTCCGCACCCAAGAGTCTTCGCTTAGTTAGCTAGCATGGGTATAAATCACTTATAAGTTCTAAGTGAAAATGGATAAATTGATCCACCAAAAAACCAAAAATTGATAAAGCTTACCAAAGGCAAATGGGAACATAGGACAAGTTCAAGCAGAGAGTAAAAATGATAAAACGTAATTATAACCAGACGACATTCACCCAGCTGGTAGTGCCAATCGATGCGTCCCGGCCTGTGAGTTGGCACCTGACGAGAAGCGGCAAGGACGCGTGTTCGAAACCAGCTTGAGCTCTTTCCACCTTTCTTTGTAAATTCACTTTCGAGGTATTCGACAAATTGATCAGAACTTCCGCACCCAAGAGTCTTCGCTTAGTTAGCTAGCATGGGTATAAATCACTTATAAGTTCTAAGTGAAAATGGATAAATTGATCCACCAAAAAACCAAAAATTGATAAAGCTTACCAAAGGCAAATTGGAACATAGGACAAGTTCAAGCTGAGAGTAAAAATGATAAAACGTAATTATAACCAGACGACATTCACCCAGCTGGTAGTGCCAATCGATGCGTCCCGGCCTGTGAGTTGGCACCTGACGAGAAGCGGCAGGGACGCGTGTTCGAAACCAGCTTGAGCTCTTTCCACCTTTCTTTGTAAATTCACTTTCGAGGTATTCGACAAATTGATCAGAACTTCCGCACCCAAGAGTCTTCGCTTAGTTAGCTAGCATGGGTATAAATCACTTATAAGTTCTAAGTGAAAATGGATAAATTGATCCACCAAAAAACCAAAAATTGATAAAGCTTACCAAAGGCAAATTGGAACATAGGACAAGTTCAAGCTGAGAGTAAAAATGATAAAATGGATTTATAACCAGACGGCATTCACCCAGCTGGTAGTGCCAATCGATGCGTCCCGGCCTGTGAGTTGGCACCTGACGAGAAGCGGCTGGGACGCGTGTTCGAAACCAGCTTGAGCTCTTTCCACCTTTCTTTGTAAATTCACTTTCGAGGTATTCGACAAATTGATCAGAACTTCCGCACCCAAGAGTCTTCGCTTAGTTAGCTAGCATGGGTATAAATCACTTATAAGTTCTAAGTGAAAATGGATAAATTGATCCACCAAAAAAGCAAAAATTTCTTATGATGTTTTCCCAAAACCCAAATCATGTGTTAAAAATATTTCAATTACTTTGCAAGAATATGAAAGGGATAAAATGCAATAAAGCAATTAAATAACCTTTATTAGTTCTGTTTTGAGATGTCTTTATGGCGGGAACCCAAAAAGGGTCCTGAAATGTGTGAAAAAGAATGTAATTAGAAAATAGTATATAAGAGCATAGAATTTAGACTTAAGACATTCCGTTGTAAGTTAACATTAAGAAACTAATGATGAAAGTGAAATAAGTGATCGTTTTTTTGATAAGAATATTTATTCATTTTTTCTTTCGGTTACTTGAAAAGCAACCTTAATTGGCGCAGTTGGTCTCGCGAATCTTATTCATATAACGGAATTAGTTCATGCTTTTCGAGAAGCTATCACTATTACAGTGAACAATAATTATAATGTGAAAGTGATAACGTCGGAACAAAAAAAAAAATTATCTATGAAATATTGTTGGGAAGAGGATTAAAGGTCTTAAAGAATCTTTTATAACCTTCCTTGTTTTTACAGAAGGATACGGACCTAACAACGATTTAATAGTGTGCAATTGAAAAAAAAAATATATATATAAAATATTGTTGGGAAGAGGACTACAGATCTTAAAAAATCTTTTAAAACCTTCCTGGTTTTTATACAAAGATACGGACCCAACAAAGATTTTTGTAGTGTGCAATTGGCAAGTTCAACTGAAGACTCCTAAATTCAGTAGGGTCTGGCAAAGGAACCAAAATCTTGCATTTTTATCAGCAACCGGACAGGGATCTAGTCCCAGCATCGTATTCGAGGAACCAAGGAATACTCTACAAGTATGTCAAAATTAGAAAATATTCATTGTAATGGCGTCTTCAGACCAAGAAAACAACGAATTTACCGCTGCTCATGATGAAGTTGGGAGTTTATCTGGAAATCTTGGGGCCGATAATTTAAAAGCACACATAGAAAATATATCGAAAAGTTTACAAATAAACCAAAATAGAATAAGTTCATTGAGTCTAAGTGTTAGTGAGATATTATGCAATAAACAGAGATTAGAAGAATTCTCGGATTCTAATATATCCGTGCAAGCATTTTGCTCAGTTATAGATAAATTTCTGCAATTCAGCTCAGAAGACCCGAAAGAATTTTTAGAGCCAATAATATTGGGGAAAATTAGAAGAAAACCACAAGAAATTGTAAATCAGTTTCCAGATTCTTGTTGGGAAACTATTAAATTCAAATTGCTCCAAAAATATGGGATTAGAGAATCATTTAACTGCCTTGTTGCCAAAATGCAAAATATACAATTTAATCATAATATAACAATAGTTTATAACCAAATCAGTAATGTATTAAATAAATTAAACCAAAGGTTGAAGCAAGAACTTACTCCTATTCCATACTTCAACACGTTTAATAATGAATCACTTGCTATATCCAAATTTAAAGTTTGTTTTCCTGAATATAAGGCTTTGCTGAAAACGCAAAACAAATTTTTAACTTTAGATGAAGCATATCAACTTTTAAGAGAAACGGAACAAGAACGTGAGGTCCACCTTTCTCTAAATAATCTATATTTCAGAAGTCCCCAACAAAGACATTCATATTAAGGGAATTACAATAAGAACTATAAAATTCACGAACATGCATTTTTTCCTACCCAAAATAACTTCGGTTAAATGACTTCAGCAAATATGCACAGGGATAACTTAGCACCAACACATAATACTTATCTGATTAATCAAAGAAATACAAATAACATTATTCCTCAAGTAAGGAACCCTATTCACAATTGGCCAATGCAACCGGTAAATCCATATAGTGCTGACATTTCGATGAGAACTGTTAACTCTAAACCTGAAGACGTGTCAATGAGAACAGTACAGTCAAACCAAACGTGGGAACGTTCTTTGCAACCAAATTCATTCAAGAATCACAACTTTGCCCATACAAATGAAGTCGAAAATTTTGAAATACCTGCCTCGGAAATACAGGGATTACCAAATGGGAGCTACCAATCATTCCAATAACAATAAGAAACAAAACTTTAAGATGCTTGATAGAAACTGGCTGCAACACATACCTAACTAATAATATCTTTGACATGGAATTTACTCATAAGTTAAAAAATCAATTAGTTTTAAAAAGCCTCCATTCTAAAGAGATAATCAATTTCGGTATCTGGACAGACTTTCCCTAACAATTTAAATTGAATGGATCGAAGATAGAATGGAAAATTACTCTTAATAATTACTCTTTAAAAAAAATTTCGATCATAAATCAATCATCAATCATAAATACTAAAGAAGGATGCATCGATATTAATAACAATAAGGTGCCATTTATAACGAATACTCAAGATAGCGAAGCTGTAGCTAATTCTTTGAATCTAAATGATTGAGAACCAACGCCAGTTAAGGATCTGAATATCAATATGGATCATTTGAATATCGAAGAAAAGAGGGAACTAGCAAAGTTAATTAAGAAGCACTCTAATTTATTTCATAAGGGAGGTGACATATTGAGTTTCACAACTATAACCCAACATGAAATAAAGACTACAAGCGATAAGCCTATATTCACAAAAATTTATAGATTACCGCAGGTTCACCAAAAAGAAGTGGAGACACTAATTCAAGAAATGTTGGACAACAATATAATTGTACACAGCAATTCACGATACAATGCACCTCTTTGGATTTTCCCGAAAAAAACCGACAACTCAGGTAAAACTAAATGGAGAATTGTAACTGATTACAGGAAACTCAGTGACGTTGCTATAAGTGATAAGTTTCCGATTCCAAACATCGAAGACCTTTTTGATAAACTTGGAAAAGCAGCATATTTCACTACTATTGATCTCGCAAAAGGATTTCACCAGATAATAGTCCATCCTAAAGACAGAGCAAAAGCAGCATTTAGTGCACATAATGGACATTATGAATACCATAGAATGCCATTTGGGTTCAAAAATTCTCCAGGCACCTTCCAAAGGATGATAAATTGCGTTTTAAAAGAATATATGAATAAAATATGTGTCATTTATTTACTGACGTATTAACATTTAGCACATCTTTTCAAGAACACAGTTTACCAAGAACAGTTTACTGAATATTTTATTAATAGAATTAATACTATTAGTAAAATATTCAGTAAACCTGCAGAGCATAATCTGAAAATTCAATCAGATAAATGTGCTTTCTTCGCAAGGCAAACAGAGTTCCGTTCCTAGGGCATATACTTACATAAGAAGAAATTAAACAAAATCCAGAAAAATTGAAGAAAATAAAAAAAAAATTACCCAAAACAACGAAACAGCTCAGATCATTTTTAGGATTAACAGGCTATTACCGCAAATTCATAAGGCATTATTCATATTTAACTGTCCCGTTAACCAAATTTTAAAAAAGGACGCCAAAACAGATATTCAATGTACGTATGTATGTATGTAAACCCAACAAAAAAAAACGAATCGCTGATGATACGAATTCGTATCGCCATGCTGGAGAATTAGTTCGCCGGCGAATCCGACAGCGATCCGAAATCTAATCGCCTGCGAACAATATGTCACCTATTTTGCGAAACGCCGCGGCTTTTATATACAAATATATATTGTGTTTATAAATCTAATACTAAAGATAGAGTTATGTATGAGCTTTTCATATGAGTTTTTATTTCATGAATGTATATTAGTTGAAGTTAATAAATTAATCGTTATAAGCTGAGTAGAAATCAGAAGCTGGAGTAACGTTTCCGAAGAAAAAGTTTTCCTGAAATTTCATATTGCCTCTAAAACTCAATAAATCAAAAAAAGAAACTTAGATAAATAAAGAAAGAAATAAAGAATAAAGAAGAAAAAAATAAATAAAGAAAAAAATAAAGAGAGAATGAAGATAAAGAAAAAAAAAAGAATAAATAAGAAAACTGACTTCGAAATGCGCTAAAACAGATGCCACAAATTTTGTGAAATCAATTCCAAATCAGTTTCTCTGTTTTGAAATAATGAACGACCAGAACATATAAATTGATCGTAAGTAAACTGGGGAAAAAAGATTTGGCACGGATTCCTTAAAATTTGTTTCATCATGTTTAGGGCATTTAAAGTCAGTTTTGTGTTTTTGCTAAAGTTTTTTTTATAAAACACCTAATCATTATGATATCAGTATTTGATTATGTTGTATCCAATCACAAACAAAATGGATGTCTTAATTTAAAACACATTTATAATTTAGTTCAAACCAATATCAATAACCCGTGTTACATTAAAATTGAGTCTGATAGGACATTTATATTTTATTTATAGACATAACATAATGTAATGAGGTTGTTGCTCATCTCAGGATGATTATATGTTTAAACTAGTCATTGCTGTTGACGATAGTGATGATTGAGCTTTCTGCATCTGCGTCAACAGATGTAACATTAATGGGAGTACCTGTCAAATTACGATCATCCTCTGAAACGTCTTTGATATAGTGCCCTAGAAGTCTTAACAGTTCATTAAGTGTCGAATTATTTATTAAATAGTTTACAGCCCACTCCGACTTTGAAGCAACAATTTTCTTAATTCTATTATAAGGTGTAGAGGCTGGAATGTTGTGTTCACTATTAGCGACATTGCATTCCGAAACGTTATCGTTTGTAATGTCGTCAAAATAAATAAAGTATATCGAATCGGAAGGGGTCTTAGGAGTGAAATTGAAGTCAATTGTTAAATTATTGATAATATCTCGAGCTTCTGGACTGGACTGTATCTGAATTAAGTAAGAAACATTTTTGATTTGAGAGCATTTTAGACGAAAATAATTGAGTTGATCATACATAATTGTCATCGTCTCGACCTTTTATTAGTGCCTGATCATATTACTGTTTTCTTATAAAAGAAATTCTAAGATTCTTATAGACTCCACGTTAACAAACTAGGAATACAGGCAGGCTCTAAAGGAAGTCTTTTCTCCATGAAAGAATTTGAATAGTACGATCGATTCTGTGTTTTGGTAAAGTTACAGAAAATCTGTTCTTTGAAAACACGGAAAATATAATCAAGCTTATGGAACAAATTCATGTCTTGCACGTCTCAATGAAAACAGGAAAAACAAAACTGTTCCGAAATTTGCGGTTTATCAATAAAATTGACAAACAGTAAAGCACAGATAAGTGTAATATGCATAAACGCAAAACTCGCTGTAATTCGCAAAAAGCTCAAGTACAGCGTTTTCAGGAGATCATAAAACCGATTTAAAAAATTCTACTAGTTTGGTGACCTATCTATAAGTCAGTACGCCTTTGTGTCTGTCCATGCTTTTCTCATGTTTTCTCAGTAACTACAGATGCTCCAACCATAATATATTGTAAATAAGCCAAAAAAGATAAACAAGTCGGCTACAAAACCCATCGTTGCTGTCAGAAGGGTTTACCACTCAGACTATGATATGACAATTTTAAAAAGATGCAATCAAAACTGTAGTGTCTGGTTCGATAGTAAGCCCACATAGTAGTAAAGTCATGTGTACTTGTTGTTGTTATTGGAGAAAATTAAAATGGCTATAACTTCTGTAAATATGTATGTATAAATCGATTTGCTACGTTAATAAGGAATATATATATTTGCATACTGGCGCTATTTTAAGTCGACAAGTGCACAAAGTGCACAAGTAAAAACACAACCCAGCAAACATTTTGTCGGAATTTCGCTTAGGCGAACTAAGTTTGGACCGCCTATTCTTCGCCAGAACGAACAGAAGTCGGGAAATAACATATGCGACACGTAAGGCTATGGACAAAGCGAACAAGAAAACATTGCTTTTTCCTATTTTCTGGATCCAATTTTATTTTTATGGGTTCAAGATCAGTTTGCTCTTGTCTGTTGTTACGGTGTGGGTTCGCTGCCCTCGGGGGAGCTTTCACCACGCAAGGAACCCGGCAAACGCGTCTTCCGGAAGTAACGTAAGTGACGAATGAAGTAAACAAGTAAAACCACTACCCTCCGTTGATCCGCGAAGTAGGAGTTGAATTTGTTGCTCCATAACGAAATGTGCGAAGAGAAACTCGTAGAAAGTTAAATTTAAGTTATTCAGCGTTTAGCCGAAACATTGTAACCTTAAGGGATAGGAGTAACTCATAGAAGCTAAGAAGGGAATTGTGTTTGAAATTATAGAAATGAAGTAATTATTTTTTTTGGAATTGTATTTATAGAATGGTAAAATTATAGAAGGGTAGTTAGTTTGTAAGGGTAGCAGCGAATCAACGAACTAGTAATACGGGATCATTTGATGATGAAAGCCAGCGACCAACGCAAGAATCCACCGACACCAACTTCAAAATAAGGAGCTACCGGAACTAGCTTAACCGGTTGTATGCCGGCTAATAAAACCGAGCCACACACTTAGCCGCGAAACGGGCTCACTTTCGCGATTCGCGATCTTTGGCTGGGCGTAAGGAGCCACGGACACCGAAGGGTAATGTGAAATGATGTAACGAATAATCATCACAAAACAGGTACTTACCTCCATACAACTCGCACAGAACTTCACTTTATAAAGGTTGCACAGTTTGATTGCCGACAGCTGTGCAACAAACAGCCGCGGCAATGATCGATTAATGGTGAATATGTGAATAAAAAAACTTAAACACCAATAAATAAATAAACATCAGATGTTACCGGTCACCTGTCAGCCGGCAGTTGCGGCAAAGTGTGATGTGATCCAATGTGGATGGTGGAACTTGCCGTACCATAATTACAGCGATTCCGACGAATGGTCCGAAGCTCGGGTGGGTCATCGCCCGAAGGGTGAACGGCCGCAGCGGGAGGATCTCGAACTCGCTAAATTGAGGGTGTTAAAAGGGAGTGAGAAACAACGGTGGTCGTTCTTTTTGTGTTAGATGCGAGTCGGATCTGGAGTGATAGTTGAATTAATACGAGTGCGATTTCTTGAGTTAGAAAAAGGAAAAAAACGTTAAAATAATTTAATACGCGATAAGTAGTGCAATTTTTCTTGAGAGACTGGGACTAAAAGATTAAATATTGTCGGACGTGGTATTTCGCGAGTTAGTGAACTTGCGCTCATGAGAATATTGTCGAGTGAATATACCCGTTCAGCTGATTACGCTTGCAACTGCATGTCGAACTTTGCAGCAACGTTCTGATCCGTAGTGATAAGTAGTGCAATATTTCTTGAGAGACTGGGACTAAAAGATTAAATATTTTCGGACGCGGTATTTCGCGAGTTAGTGAACTTGGACTCATGAGAATGTTGTCGAGTGAATATACCCGTTCAGCTGATTACGCTTGCAACTGCATGTGGAACTTTGCAGCAACGTTCTGATCCGTAGTGATAAGTAGTGCAATTATCCTTGAGAGATTGGGACTAGAAGATTAAATATTGTCGGACGCGGTAAAATAGTGCGGTCTCGTGAGAGACCGAATGATTGACCTATTGTAATACGCGTAAGTGCGATTCCTTGAGGGACTGGAGTATTGAAACAGTATAATACACGGCGAACGTACGGGTACGCGAAACTGATTTGGGACGCAGCGAAGGTGCAGCTCTTGCGATTATCTTTGGTGCCTCATTGATACGCGGTGTTGCGGTACAGGCGAAGATAATTTTAGTTGGCAGTTGGCGAAAGTACGGAGGAGAATCGCGAGGGTGGCCACCATCGCACAAGTGAAAGCAGTCAGCTCATCATCCATTTCGGGAGCGGATTTCACGTAGGTCGTAGTGTTAGGAGTTAAGTATTTGCATTTTGGATATTAGCATAAGATACCAATAGAATACAGCTAGAAATAGAGTTAAATAAACAAATTAACACGAGTTTCTCTTCCGCTGGTGAGTCAGAAGCAACGCGGACGGTAGATGGTCTTTTGTTCCAGGTCGCATTTTTCCGTTTACTTTTCAGAGATCGAACCGTTTCCGAGTGAGTGTGGAGGTTTCCTACGAGGAGAGCGGTCTCGTCGCATTCTCGCTTGGCGACGTTTCGGGGCACAGTAAAGTGAGTGGCGCCCACGCCCGTCTCCGACGGACCTACCGGGACCGAGGGCCCCGGCCATTAACTCTCCGAGCAGGAACTACCGTACCCATCGAGCCCAAGACTTCCCCAGCGATTTGGGTAGAAGGCTGGGAGTTCAAGGCGCACCCATGGGAATAAATTGTAACAATGTCTTCTAAGTGACATTTTTGTTCATCATTTGTTCGTCAGTTCTGAGTGACATTTTTGGTTATCCGTTTGTGGACTCAAACTCTCGTTTTAAATTACTAATTTGCACCATGAAATTTGCGATTGTTTTCTCGATCACGCATTACCTTGTGCAGCATATTCACAAAAGGTTAGTTACGCGATCAAAAGCAATCATTTGTGCGTTCTTTTTGATTAGTTTTATACGCAACCAAGGTTTATCCCTTTCGGCTTCTTGATTTGTTTTCCAACTGCGCGAGTTATGTGTTAATTGTGTGGTGTGCTTAAGAAAAACTATTTAGTTGAAGGTTTTGAAAAGTGGTACTTTACCAATCTTTGAATTCCGAACCGTTATGAGCATTTCGCTATTCACGGATTCTCCACCAACTGTCGGAACGCCAGGTAAACTACAAACAATATACTTTTTAAATGCCGAAGCTTTGTCCCGCTTTTTTACAATATTTTACAGCAAATTGGTTAGTTAAGTTTTTTTTTTATCTTGTTGCATTAACATTATAGAAAGTGTGATCCTAAGTGAATTTCATTCAAATAAATAAATATTTTTCTATATAATCCGATATTAACGATTTTTGCATGTTACATGCATGAACTTTCCAAATGTGAAAGCCACTGATATCAATTGTAAAATCAATCACAATATGGGTACATGGATTCTCAGTGCTCTACTGTAGGTGCATGTAATGAAGTATACATTGGAAAACAAAAGCAACAGCTGTTATGCTGATTAGGATACTGAATAAATTAATAATAAGCATTACAGCTGGTTTTGTTGTGTTCCATATATATCATTGAGATCTCATACATTCACTATTATTGGCAGCACCGCAAGAAAATGGCGACCATTTAAAGTGACGTCACGTTGGTGCTATACATTAGTGGACTACATATCATCAAAGTTCTTCTGACAGAAACGTTGGGCTGTGTACTCGACTGATTTATATCTTACTTAGAAGAAGTCTTCTCATTTGACGTGTTTACAGTATTTCAAGATTGGAGCATCCGCAGTTACTGAGAAAACATGAGAAACAAGTGGACAGACAGAAAGCCCTACTGACAGATAGGCACGTCGCCAAACTAGTACAATTATCCGAACAATTATCTGAACTTGACTGTCTCCCAATTTTATTGATAAGCTGCAGATTTGTAGGGCTCATCAGTCCTTTCCTTTTCCTATTTTTATAAAGACGTGCAAGACATGAATTTTTTTACATAAGCTTGATGTTCTTCTCCATGGTTCGATGGTTGACAGATTTCCTGTGGCTTTATATAAACAGAATAAATTCTACTATTCAATTTCTTTCATGAAGAAAAGACTTGCTTTACAGCCTGCTTGTATTCCTGTTTTGTTAACGTGGAGTCTGTAAGAATCTTATAGACTCCTTCTTAAAAAACAATAATCTAATCTAGTACTGATGGAAGCTTGAGACTATAATAATTATATGTAATCAATTATTTTTCTTCAAAATGTGTTCAAATCAAAAATGTTTCTTATTTAGTTCAGATACAATTCCACCATGGAATCCAGTTCGTATTGATGACAATGTCGCGAAAAACAGTTCAAAAAGAAGCTTGAAATATTATGAATTATTTGACGATTGACTCCAGGTCCACTCGATAAACTCCTTCCGATTCGACATTCCTTAATAGTTATGCCGACATTACGTACGACAACGTTTTATATATAGATATATAAGTTGGAAAAAATATAAGTTCGGGACTGAATAATATATATTTCAGTCCCTTTAACTTATATTTTTAACCGTTCAGAGTAATGTCGATAGTAGAATTAAAAATAATATTGTTTCCGAATTGGCAGAGTGAGCTGCAAAATACTTAGTAAATAATTCGACACCGAATGAAGTGTTAAAATTTCTAGGGCACTGCATTCAAGACGTTCCAAGGGACTCACGTAGTTTAAATAGCATTCCCATTAATTTACCTAATTTACGTACGATTGATTTTTAAGTTGTTACAAACAAAGTTTACAAAACGGAGAAACTGATTTCGCAAAATTTATTTCATCGGTTTTGGGTTATTTTCAAGTCAGTTGTGTCTGTCAAATTTATTTCATAGGTTTTGGGTCATTTTGAAGTCAGTGTGTTTTTTTTTTTTTTCAAAAAAAAAACGCACTATCTAAAATTTTACTGCAACACGACACTAAAAACTAATCTCTTTCCTGGACACGAGTCATGTACATTTCAAGTTCCCACGACATAACAATTCTTTTAGGCCAAATAAATAAATGAATATTGCATTAAAACACCTGCAAATGCAGACATAGCGTCAGCACTTTTAAAATTGCACAAAATTAGAAAATGCAGGCATATCGTCAGCATTCTATTAGTATATTAATTGGAGTTTACCTGGCGTACCAGCAGATGTTCGTCAATCCGCGAATAGCGAAATAGTTAATGCCGGTTCAGAATTGTAGGTGTGGAAAAGTATCACTGTTTCGAAAACATCAAACGAATTGTGTTTAGTTTTCATTCACGACAAAATTAACACATAAAAGGCGCAGTCAGAAAACAAATCAAGAAGAAGCCGGAAATGATGACTCTTGATCGCTTAAAAAAACAGTGTTGAAAAACCCGCATAAGGATAATTCTTAATTGAGTAAATAATCGGGAATTTCATGACGCAAATTCACAATAAAATCCAGAAGGCAAGGGCAACCTGGTTAATAAAAATAAGTTAAAATTGAATCCAGAAAACAAGAACAAGAACAAGAAAAGTGTTCTTCTTCCCTCTGGCGAAAAAAGACGACTTATCTATAGTTTTACGCGCCGATTATGCTATTTTACGATTTTTAGTCGTTCTTGCGGAGAAAAGGCGATCCGACTTTAGTTCGTATAACCGTATGTAAATATGTAGTTTCAAGTTCAAGTTTCAATAATTTATTGGGTGATTTTATGTGTTATGTACAATTATTTACAATAAGTCTTAACCTATCACTTAACCTACGGGTTTTGCCTAATGGCTGTACCCAGAATTCAGCACTAACTAGAATTTAATTGTTCTTCGACTTAAGCTGTTATATATTAAATTTCTTCTTAATTTCTACACTTACACCCTAAGTGTGGCCTTGAATATTCCTTATTTTAGCTTAACGTAACAAAATATATATATATTCTAATTCCTTATACTCTATAATGATTTTGTTTTTTTTTATTTTTAAATTCCTTATATACTACTTATTGCTAACTGTTGGCTGCTTCCATCGTTCGATTGTCTGCCGCATTGCTGATCGTAGTGGTCTCATGCTCCACCATTCGTTTCGCCGCTCGCTCGATCAACCTCTTGGCGTAGAGGTTGATTGGTTCCAAGGCTGCATCCCGGTACAGTTGTCGGTTGGGGTAGGGCCGTCCGTCCTCCCGTTTATAAAACCCAGTGCAAGCTCGAAGGATTCTGCGTTCCAGTAACCCTATCTTGCTCCATTTGTATGTCGCTGTAGCCTGCCAGATCAGCACCGCATATAATAGTATGGGCCTGATCAGTGATTTGTACGCGAGTAGCTTCACCCGCTTGCTAGGTGATGACTGTTTCCTGAAAAGAGGTAAAAGGAGATGGTATGCGTATCTTGTTTTCTTCAATACTGCGTCTACGTGGGCACTAAAGTTGTTGTTCCTATCAAAAATTACCCCCAAATACTTGGTTTGCTTCGAACAGTGCACCACCTGTCCGTTTAGCTTTATTCTTTTGTCACAGATACTCCTTGTGCGACGTCCAAATTTTTGATGTGGGTCCTTGAAATAATCAGCTCGCTTTTCTTGGCGCTAACCCTCATCCCCCACTTTCCATAGTATGATGTTAACGAGTCCAAGTACCTTTGGAGTCTCAACCCTGCAAAGCGGAGATTGTACTCAGAAGACCACACCAGTAAGTCGTCAGCAAAGAGATTCACCTCGATTCCAGGTTTAAATTCATCCCTGATCCCTGGGATGTCAGACGTAAATATATTGAAGAGAGTGGGTCCAAGAATGGACCCCTGTGGGACCCCCGAATTAATGAAAAAGGGTTCAGAGCTAGCTCCACCAGACACCGCAAAGGCAGTTCGTCCCCTCATGAAGCTGCAAACAATTTTAATAATATTCACCGGAAAGTCCAGTTGGATAAGTTTTTTTAGATAAGTCCGTCGATCCAAACTGAATCAAAGGCTTTTTCTACGTCGATGAGACACACTGCAACAACCTTTTTTTCCTGCCAGTTCCGTTATATACTGGCTTGGAAAACCGCCAATGCGTCTATCGTTGAGTGACCTCTTTTGAAGCCAAATTGTCTTTCCGGCACAGTTCCTGCCGCTTCAGAGAACTGTGTGATGTTTTGGAGGATGATTCTCTCAAGCAACTTTCCCACATTAGACAAGAGAGATATTGGGCGAGTGTCGACTACGTCTACGCTATTGGATTGTTTCGGGATGGCAAATATTTTTGCGCATTTCCATTGCTGTTGGAAGTAGCAAATGTTAATGCAGTTATTTAGAAGGATTGCGAGGAGAACAAAATACGTGTGGGGAAGTTTTTTTAAGAAAAAATTTGAAATTCCATCAGGCCCAGCCGATTTTTTGGAATTTTGCTCAAGTGCAAGCATGCTGAGACTTTCAGGGCTCACAAACAGGGTGCTGCCAATAGGTGCGTCGGAGGGATTCGAATCTGAAAATCTAGTCAAGCACAGGTTCTTGTGGTCTTTTTCGAACGTTGATATTGTTCTCTTTACTAATGAATTGAAAGCAGAGTCCTCACTTGCTTTCTCCTCTTGAAGAACAGTCGCAAAGTGGTTTGCGATGGAGTCAGCAACGGCCTTTTCATCCATGAGCATGGATCCGTTATAAGTGAGGACTCCTGGCAGGCGCTTCCGACCAGTTATTTTATTAATTTGAGGGAACATACAGGCACCTGGTTGAATGTTTGCTAGGGTCTGTTCGAATCTCTCATTGGCAAATTCAGATGTTCTTCTCGAAATCATTCTATTAAGGGACATTATTAAAAGGTGTACCCGCTGATACTCCCAGTTAACTATATTCAGGTTGCGATGGTATATCCTTGAAAGCAGTTTCCTGAGGATGCTACGTCTACGATGTAGCTTCAGGATGTCCTCCGGTAAGTCTCTATAAAGATAATTTCTGGAGGAATTTTTTATGGATATATTTGAAATGACCGTAGCAAGGGTCGAGTTCAAACAAGCAATGCCTTCTTCAATCTTTGTGGGTGATTTCTCGATCTGTTGATCGAGATTCCTTCAATTCTTCTACTCAGGTCAGCATTAACTGCTTCCCAGTCTATGCGCTTGTATGGGATAAAGAGCTGTGGGGCTGCTGCTTCCAGCTTTACACCCTTTTTAACTCTTAAAGTGAGTTCGACCAAAAGATGGTCAGATTCAGCGTCAAGGGCTCTACATTCAAAATTCCTCCAGCTGTAGAGATATTCACCAAATTAGCAGACACAATGAAGAAATCGATCGTTGACGAGCTTCTTCGGAAAGTGGGCTCGTTTGGTGCAATCAATATGAGATCCATATTGGCTTGCACCCAATTGAACAGAGCCGTTCCATATCCATTAGATACGGTATTGTCCCAGGAAGGATGTCTTGCGTTCAAATCACCCCCTATCGCAAAGAAATCGAACTTTTCACACAAAGTATGGACTGTTTCCAAGTCTTCAATGAGATCCCTACCCGAATATCCGTGTTTCACGTATATTCCAACAAATGCAAATGTGTAACCCCCCAGGAACGAGCTAAATATCATGACGTCTGCACATTTTAGACTTGGAAGACAGTGTCTTTGAATTTTGAGATGTTCCTTGAAAGCCATAGCTACTCCAAGGATTCCATCTGGGTCGTCATCCCTTATGACTTTATATTTCCCTAAGTGAACTTTGTGTTTACTTTTCAGTCTTGTTTCTGAGATGAACAAGAAATCTGGTCTATGCGTGTCCAAGTATTCTTGGACAGAGTTTCTTTTAAAATGTGGAGCTAGCGAACAAATGTTGACGATGGAGAGCTTAATGGAGCTCATCGCGACAACAGATCTTGAAGGCAAAGTCCAGGTACGCCGCCTTTTTCTCACTCAGGTTAGTGAGTTTTTTGTATTGTTGAATGAATGAATCCACTTTGCGGATGAGAGTGAACAAGTCACACCCGAAGAATTGTTTGCAGTCATTGGACATGATATTATTTCTGTCTTTTTGCTGCTGTAAGTCAGTATTTACTTTTGGTTGCCGTACAGGCTGAGTTGCAGCTGGCTTGGATGAACCCCTAGCTATAGTAGCGAATGAGACACCACTTTGAATGGTGTTTTTTAAGGAAGAAGTGACGAAGTCCCTCCTTTCTTCCTTCTTCTTTTGGAGATTCCGTCTCCTCTCCTCAGCCTCCTTGGCCTTGGGACATCCCCTGAAACTCGCGGGGTGGCCCTTACTATTGCAATTCACACAGAAGATTGCATCTTTTCCCTCTAGCTTTTCAATTGCGCAGTCTTTTGATTGGTGGTGTTTGTCGCACTTGACGCACCGGGACTCCATCCCACAGTTCGAGGCAACATGTCCAAATCTTTGGCAGTTAAGACACTGCGATGTGTTTGATTTTGTCAAACGCTCCCAATACACCTTTTGGTGTAGGAGCGTTTTAACATTCATAGCCCTTTTAACGTCGAAGTCAGGCTTGAATTGAATAAGGAAGGACGAAAGAGTTTTCTTTTCTTTCCTTGACGTTACTGTTGAGAACCTTTTGGCTCCCAAAATATCCTCCCCTAGGATGGCTTGGAGTTCTTCCTTGACATCATTGTCTTCGTAGGAAGTGTGTACACCCTTTCGCAACAGGGTCAGCTATTTCTCAGTTGGGAGCGTATAGGTGTAGCATGCCACCTTGTTCCATTTTAAGAAGTCAAAGAGACTTTTATGGTCATCGATAGTTGTAGGATGTAACGATGTTCGTGTAGAACTGTTGACGGTTACATAAAATTTGGAGCATCAAGCTGATTTTTCTCACATGCTCGATGGATTCTCTCCCTAAAAGGCTTAAGATTAAGCCTATAGCACACTATTGGTGGAACCCTCTGTTTCTTAGGGGCAGCAATGTTAGTTGGGTTTCCCTTAGCTCCGATAGCTATTCTACGCCCTGGTGGTGCGACTTCAGATTTAGTGATAGCTGAAGCTTTTGAGACCGCAGCCCGAAGCTGCGGGAAACTCCTTTCACTCACGTTAACCGAGCGTTTTGAGGTTGGCTCTGGAGTTGGAGACACAATTGGCCTTTTCGGACCACCCTCCTCCCGGACCACTTCCATTGACTCTTCCTGATCAGACTCACTGTCACAATCCGTCAGAGCGTCTCCTTCTGTAGTGGTACACCCATCTACAGCTAGATCTTCTGCTGGGACTTGCAATTGCAGTTTGCAACTTGCTATGAGGTCTAGCAAGAACTCCTCCTTTATATTTCCCCCAAATTTCTGGCAAAACCTCTTTAGGTTTTTCTTAGCTTTCCGCGTGAAAGCAGCCTTTGCCGCGGTAAGCTCCCCATCCGCTTCTGAGTCACCCATTCCCGCTATTTCCAAGACAGAGCTTGGATGCGGGGTTAAATTAAAGGGACCCCTTCCAGACAATTTGATTAATATGTAACGATATTTTAATTAACAGGTAATGTTCAGCAACTTGCCGGCCTCGGCAAGAAATTAAGGGTTTAGGCCTCGGTTCACCCACTGTCCTATTATTTAAACTAATTATAAAATCGAGAAAGGGACCGCTTCAAGGCAGCCTAATTGACACTTAATGATATACTAATTAATGGAAAATTATGTTCAGCAACCTGCCGGCCTTGGCACGAAATTAAGGGCTTAGGCCTCGGTTCGCCCACTGTCCTAATAATATTAAAACTACTTATGAAACTATAATAAACGAATGAATGGATATTATCAGCTCCTTGCCAGCCTCAGCAAGAATTTAAGGGTTTAGGCCTCGGTTTGACCACTGCTAATAATTTCCTAGCTAAATAATATCACTTTTCTAGCAAAAACACTTTCCTAGCTAACACAACCTGTCACTCCGACGTTTGAAACCTCTCTCACCTATGTAAATATGTATCTAGGTATGTTTTTATATATATATGCATTATATGTATGTATTTATGTATGCATATTTGATATGTAAGTATGTATGTTATCTATGTATGGATGTTTGTGTGTATTATATGTTATATTTGTTATTTGTGTGTATTATATTATATATGTGTTTTATATGTATGTTTGTAAGTTTTATTACTATGTTTGTGGGTATGCATTCATGTATGTATGTATGAATATATTGTGACATGTTCTAATAATGTCACGCACCACTGTAGTCGTCTAAAGAACAAATTGGTAAACAAGTATCTATAATCAATACACCGATCATACTCGAAGTGTAAATAGGCATATCGTAAACACGTTGCGTGAATTGAGTACGACAATACATGCGCAAATGACTCAGCGCGTAAACTCGATAATGATCCGCGTGGAAGATTCCAGATTGGTTGAAACATGTAGAAAAGCGACTGCAGCGAGCGAGGAAGAGAAGTCTTGCGGATTAAGCGAAGTCTGGTTCATTATGCAACAGTGCGATAGCGAAGTAGTGAGTCGAATCGTACGCGAATTAAAAAGGGAGTGAAAGTGATTGTTATAATTAATCAGTTAATTGAAATAAAAGTAAAAATAATTCTAAAGTGTTGATGAAATGTATTAAAAGAATCAATTACCAAACAACTAATTTTAAATTGATTCGTGTGTGTTTAATTCCCTTTTACGAACATTTGCGAAGCAAACACGTCGCGCACTTGATAAAGAGCAACATACTTATCTGTATGTATGTATGAATTATATGTATATATACATGTATATATGTTCGTATGTTTGTATTTTTGCATGTATTTACGCACATATGTATGATTGAATGTAGGTATGTACCTATATTTGTATAAATGTATATAAGCATGAATGAATGTTTATCTTAATGTATGTTTGTACCTATGTTTTATATGTATGTATGTGTATATGAATGCATTATACGTCTGTATGTGTGAACTATACGCATGTGTGTCTGTAGTTATGTATGTTTGTTTGCTTGTATAGAAGTATGTTTGTATTTATGCATGTAGATATGTCTGCATGTATGTAGATATGTAAGTATGTACATTTGTATGTACGTCTGTGTCTATGTATTTATGAATGTATATTGGCCAGTGGGTATGTATTTACTAATGCATGTAAGGTTTTATGTATTTAATGTATGCATATATGTATGTATTACATGTATGTTTGTATGTATGTGCGTGTTTTATGTTTATATGTATGTATGGACATATGTATGTATGCATGCATGTATGTATGTTTGAATGTAGATATGTATGTCCTTATGTATGTGTTACGTATGTTTGTATGAATGCATGTTCTTGATGTATGCATCTATTTATTATGTGTATGTATGTCAATATGTATGTATGTATGAAATACCTGCATGTTTGTAAGTAGTTATCTATGTACGTATTATATGCATGTATATATGTAGATATGCATATTTGCTTGTGGGTATTTATGTATATGTGTGAGTATGTATGTATGTGCACCGGTAGGTTTGTATGTATGCACGTATGACTGAACGTTTCTTTGTGTTTAGGTGTGTATGCCTGTATGTATATATGTACTCTATCCATGTGTGTACGTACGAATGTATGCATGTATGTAAGTATGTACTTATGTATGGATGTATGTGTGTCTGTATTAATTATATATGCTTTTTGTATGTGTATATGTATGTTTTTATGTACGTGTGTATGTATGTTTATATGTTTGTACTTATGTAGGTATTTGTGTATGTAGGTATGCATATATGTATGTACGAGTGTGAGCCGAATATATACCGGACTTTTTTTATACATTTTTATTAACAGTTATAATATTCAAATAAGATTTTAATTATTTTGTATATAGTCTCCTGCACGCTCTACACACTTTTCCCAACGTTTTGGCAGCCTAAAAATTCCTTCTTCATAGAAAGTGTGAGATCGAGTTGTCAACCAATTGCGCACGTGCTCTTCACCTTCTTGATTCGCTTTAAACTTTTACCTCCCAAAGCTTCCTTCATGGGACCCTAACAAAATTTAGTCGCATGGGGACAAGTCTGGGGTACAGGGAGGGTGCTCCAGATTCTACCAATGCAGCTCAATTAATTTGTCCTTCATTACATGTGAGATCGGGCATTGTCATGGAGGAGAATGACCTCTCTGATGGGATTTTTCCTTCTTTTGCTTCTGTAGGTGGCTTTTGTTGACCCACTTCTGAAACGATTTCATCAATAATGAATCGGGGTTCACCCTCGATTAGATTTCGAACTATTTGAATATTGTCAACAGTTACACCTGATCTTGGACGTCGATTGTGAATTTCATTTTTATCATTTTCATGTCAGTTTTGCACTTTGTAGCCCAATCAAACACTCGTGTCCGTGAAAACGTATTGCCACCAAACTGCACCTTCAACATAGCCCAAATATTCGATGGTGAAATGTCTTCATTAGTTAAAAATTTTATGATAATACAGTGCTCAATGGATAAAGGAACCACTTGCTCACTCATGATTGCTACTGATCAACTGGAAGAATCAGCAGCCCGGGAGTGGCTGTCCCCACTCTTAACAAGCCAACCTAAGACCTCCTACCCAACTAGACCAATCGGCAGAGTCTGAGACTTATATTCTAATTTTTTTCAAATTCAAATTATTTTTATTGGGTGATTTTCAACAGTATTTACGGTCACTATTTCCAAAGTTTTCTTATCCGAATCGTTAGCCTACAGGCTTTGCCTAATAGCGGTGCCCAGAACTCTAAAATAACAGGTATTATATTAAATAGACCTATCTTTTTATTACAATTTAAAATTATTAATACTAACACTTACAACCTAAGTGTGACCTCAGTTGATTTCCTCATTCCCCACTTTCCATAGTATGCAGTTAACGATTCCAGGTAACTTTGGAGTCTCGTTCGGAAAAGCGGGGATGTGCTCAGATGACCACGCCAATAAGTCGTCAGCGAAGAGATTCACTTCGATTCCAGGTTGAAATTCATTTCTGACACCGGGAATATCAGACGTGATATAGACCTCTGAAGGACCCTGACTCGATACCTAAGGGTTCGCATATAGCTCCACCATATACCGCAAAGGCAGTACGTCCCTTGATGAAACTGCCTACTATTTTTATAACGCTCACCGGGAAGCCAAATTGAATGAGTTTGTAGATAAGTCCGTCGATCCAAACCGAATCAAAGGCTTTTTCTACATCAATTAGGCACGCTACTACGGCCTTTCTGGCCTGCCAATTTATTTTTATACTGGCTTACTCAACCGTTGAGTGAGCTCTTTTGAAGCCAAATTGTCTTTCCGGTACAGTTCCTGCTTCTTCAGAGAACTTTTTGATGCCTTGAATGATTATTCTTTCCAGTTACTTCCCTACGTTGGACGAGTATCGACTACGTCAGTACTATTGGACTCTCTCGGAATGACAAACATTTGGCGCATTTCCATTGCTGAGGGAAGTAGCAAATGGATATGCAATTGTTAAAATGGGAAGTTTTTTAAGCAAAAATTTGAAATTTCATCAGCCCCAGCCGATTTTTAGGAATCACAAACAGCGTCCGACGGATTCGAATCTGAATATCTAGTCAAATTTTTGTGGTCCCTGTCAAACGTTGATATAGTTATTTAAACCAACGAATCGAAAGCAGAGTCCTCACTTGCCGTCTCCCCTTGAAGAACTTTCGCAAAATGATTTGCGATAGATTCAGCAACGGCCTTGTCATACATGAGCATGGAACCGTTATAAGTGATAAATCCTGGATGGCGCTTGCAACTAGTTATTTCGTTTATTTGAGGAAACATCCAGGCACCAGGCCTAATGTTTTCTAGTTTCTGCTCGAATCTCTCATTGGGAAAATTAGATGTTCTTCTCGAGATAATTCTATTAAGGGAGAGTATAAGAAGCTGAACTCTCTGGTACTCCCAGTTAACTACATTCAAGTTGCGGTGGTATATTCTTGAAACTAGTTTTCTTAGGGTGCCACGTCTGCGATGAAGCATCAAAATTTCCTGTGGTAAAACTCTGTAAAGATAATTCCTGGAGGAGTTTTTTACGGAGATCTTTGAGATGACCGTATTAAGGTTTGAATAAAAGGAACCGATTCCCTCTTCGATTTAGGTGGTTGTGGGATTTTTCTATCTGCTGATTGAAATATCGTCAAGTTTCAAGTCAGCACTAACTGCTTCCCAGTCGAAACGCTTGTATGGTATAAAGAATCGAGGTTCTGCTACCTCCAGCTTTACACCCTTTATCACACTTATAGTCAGCACTACCAAAAGATGGTCAGACTCGGCATCGTTGACTACATATTCAAAATTCCTCCAGCTGTGGGAGATATTTACCATGTTTGCAGACACAATGAGAAAATCAATGGTTGACGAGCTTCTTTGAAAGGTGGGCTCGTTCAGCGTAATCAAAATGAGATCCATGTTTGCTTGCACCCATATCCACTAGATATGGGATTACCCCACGAAGGATGTCTTGCGTTGAAATCACCCCGTATCACAAAGTAATCAAACTTTCCACACAAAAGCTGTTTCCAAGTCTTCAGTAAGATCCATTCCAGAATACCCGTGTTTAACGTATATTCCAACAAATTCAAAGGTGTACTGTCCCAGAACTGAGCTTAATATCATGACGTCTGCACACTTCAGACTTGGAAGACAGTGTCTTTGAATTTTGAGATGCTCCTTAAAAGCCATAGCTACTCCATGGATTACATCTGGGAGTGAATGATTACATCTGGTTCCCCAAGTGAACTTTGTATTTTTATTTTCAGTATTGTTTCTGAAGTGAATAAGAAATCTGGTGTATGCATGTCCAAGTTTTCTTGGACAAAGTTCCTTTTGAAACGTGGAGCTAGTGAAAAAATATTAAGCATAGAGAGTTTAATGGAGCTCAACGTGACAACAGATTTCGATGGCGAACTCCAAGTACACCGCCTTTTGCTCACTCAGATTGGTGAGTTTTTTTGTATTGTGGAATGAATGAATCCACTTTGCTAGTGAACAAGTCACACCCGAAGAATTGATTGCAGTCGTTATTCATGACAGAATTTCTGTAATTTGCTGCTGTGGACTACTATTCGCTTTACCTTGCCCTTCAGGCTGAGTTACAGTTGGTTTGGTTGTACCCCTTGCTATGTTAGCGAATTAAACATTGTTTCGAATGGTATTTTCCCTCCGTTCCTCCTTTTTCTTTAGGAGATTACGTCTCCTCTCTTCAGCCTCCTTGGCCTTAGGACATCTTCTGAAACTTGCAGGGTGGCCTTTATTGTTGCTTTATTGTTGCTTAATTCACGCAGAAAACGGCATCTTTACCCTTATCCTTTTCAATTGCACAGTCTTTGGGCTGGTGGTGTTTGTCACACTTGACGAAGCGAGGTTCCATTCCACAGTTCGAATTGAAACACTACCAGGTGTTTGATTTAGCTAAACGCTCCTTTTCACTCATCCCGTTTAACACTTCACCCGTTTTTACAGTCATCGCCTTTTGGACGTCAAATTCTGACTTAAATTGAATAAAGAAGGACGAAAGACTTTTCTTTTCCTTCCTTGACGTCACTGTTGAAAACCTTTTCGAGCGGAGAACATCCTCCCCTAAGATGGCTTGAAGTTCTTCCTTGACATCATTGTCTTCGTAGGAAGAGTGTAGACTAGTGTACACCCTCCAGTAACAGTGTCAGCTTTTTTTCTGTTGGGAATGTATAGGTGTAGCATGCCACCTTTCCCATTTTATAAAATCAAAAAGGCTTTTATGGTCTTCTATTTCGTTCGTGGAAGTTCGTGTGGAATTGTTAACCGTTGCATCTTGGGGCATCGAGCAGGTTTTTCTAACATGCTCGTTCAACTCTTTCAATGAAAGGCTTAAGATTAAGCCCGTAGCATACAATAGGACGAACCCTTTTCTTCATAGTAGCTGCAACGCTGAGCGGACGACTTTTCTTACGCTTGCCGAAGCCTTGGAAACGGCAGCGTGATGTTCGGGAAAGCTCCTTTCGCTCAGACTTACTGAGTGCTTAAAAGTAGGCTCCGGGGTTGGAGACACAATCGGTCTTTTCCGATGAGAATGGTCTTCTCGGACCGTCTGCATCGTCTCCTCTTGCTTGGACTCACTGTTGAAATCAGCTGGAGCGTCCCCTTGGGTAGTGGGGAAATCCTCCCCCTCTACTCATAATCTCCTGAAAGAAGTTGCAGTTGGAGCTTGCAACTTGCTTGTTAGTCTAGCAAGAACTCCTCCCTTACATTCCCTCCAAACTTGTCACAAAACCTTTGCAGGTTTTTCTAAGCTTTCCGTGTGAAAGCGGCCTCTGCCGCGGGGAGCTCCTCCTCCGCTCCTACGTCACCAATTCCCGCTATTTCCAAGACCGAGCTTGGATACAGGGTTAAATTAAGGGACTCCTTGCAGACAATTTAATTAGTAATTAATTATTTCTTATGTTCTTGTTATATTTAATTATATATACGTTTCAGCAACTAGCCGGCCTCGGCAAGATATTAAGGGCTTAGGCCGCGGTTCGCCCGCTAACCTAATAATTCTTAAAATAATTATACATGGCGGATTTTCGAAGAAGTTAAGGATAAAGTGAAAGAGGACACTCAGGTGAAGTACCGCTGGACTGGAAAAAACGCATGTTGGAGGCGCAAAAGGTGGTCGGAATCAATGCAACAGGACTTGTTCATATAAACTGACTATTTTCTGATAATTATATTTACTTTATAAATGATTATATTTGTATTTGTGTTTTCTATTTAAAAAAATTTTCGATTATTAAAGAGTAAGTTTTTTTCTGTGAGTGTGTGTGCGTGATATGCAAGGACCAGCGCTTCCATAATGTCCTAAGCCCCCACGCTCGCGTGGTTAGCTAGTTGGTTAAAAATAACTTCCTTCGGCAGCCCTTATGTGTCCTTTGCATTTTTAAATATTACCAGTCATCTTGTTCCTTTTTCGCGGCAGGTGCGACCTTTCAGTTAGCAAAGTATTTATTTGTTTTTTTTTTCATAACTATATTATTTTTGTTTCTTTTGAAAATACCAAACACTACGTATTGGGTGGTTGCATTGAAATTGTCGGTATATATTGAATGTATTTAATCTTGAAAATAGTTACATTGGCATCTATGACTTGTTGCCAAAGTGATGGTAAACAAAATATTTTACTGCCGGATAAAAGTCTTTGCCTCGCCCATCGAACAAATTTCGCAATGCTATTTCTAAGTCTTCCAGGTTGGCGAAATGTCGGGAGAATATGGTGGATGTGGTAAAGTTTTTTCAATTTCCTTTATGGTGTCCCTGGTGAATACCGCTGTATGTGGTCGTGCGTTATCCTGGAGGAACAAAACTCCCGTCCTATTCACGAGTGCTGCATGCGTACGTATTTTCCTAATGAACTTCTCTGAATTGCTGACTGTACAGCTGCCGAGCTGCCAGCTGCCGACACAAGAATATATAAATTAGTATTTTAAGCAATGAATGTTAGAATAGGAATTTCAATGTTCACGACCTTTTTTCTATAAAACATTACGTGTCATAAAAGTAGCACTTTTTTTGTAAAAGTTTTGTAAAAGGACACGCGTAAGGTTTAAAACAATAAGCAAGATAGTTAATTCGCAAGTGGGACATGTAATCATAGATTTAAGCGCAGTTACTTTTCAAAATAAAAAAAGAGGCAGCTGAAAACTACAGAACATAATTGGTGCAGTCGGATTGCAAACTTTTTTCATCTTGCTTAACAAAAAAACCTCGGCGAAGATCTCATCGAAAATTAAATTCTCTTATGCTGAAAAAAAAAATAGTATAAAGTAACCTGGAGAGACTCGTCCAAAATTTTTCGCTCCTAACGCTGAACAATATATATTGTTGGATATATGGATATATTGCAGTTCTTTTGACTTTTGATGGACCGCAGCTGGACTTATTTCTTTTCATTGACGCAGTGGATGCAATAATAAACGAGGTAAATAGCAGCTCCTCCAAAGTCATCCGTCATCAGCTGATATTAGGACGTATTATCGGAAAAGCAAGAGAAGTATTGCACACCCATATCACAAAATGCTGTTCAAATGCCAAGGCGCTCCACATCAATCATTTTGACAACGAGAACATTTCGTTTCATTTCAACATTTCTGAAAACGAGATCAAACTGACCGAAAAATTGCTAGCTGCTACAACAGCAGGAAAATTCTACGAATACATATATAAGTGCTTATTCAAAATTAAACATAAGATCAAGTACAATATTGCATATTCTGTCTCTCAAAAGTCCGAAATGATTAAGTTAAAAATTCAAATAGCAAAAAAATACATTTATTAACAAGTGTCCTGAACTTATAAGAGGCATCTGAAATGCTTACAAACAGGATTCACTCGAAAGTGCATATAAGGTGCTAGTTGAAACAGGGTACGTTAGTTACAATATGAATAGCAAAACAAACCAGTTTTTCGGAAATAATAATTATTTAAAAGTGTGGGACGTACCTCCTACAAGAAATACTAGGTTTCTAAATAGTGCAGATTTATCTCCCTTCTGATGTGTCTAAGAACACAGTTACTTCTCCCTCTACATCTCTAGATGCAAATGCGGATTTTCCGCTACGTGCCTCGGAGAAGAGCCTACCCATTATTCGACTGAGTATGGAAAATAAGAATGGCAATGGCTGCTCTACTTTAATATTAAATTCAAAATTAGTAGCCGAACATAGGCAATATAAATTATCTAAACCGTTACAAGTTTGCTCTATAAACGGAGTTTCATCCACTTACAAGGGATTTTACACCGGATTTCCAGAAAATTTTCAATTTAATGGTACAATTGAGAGGAAATTAAAAGTAAGACTTTTGACTGCATTATAGGACAAAACATTCTAAGGCCAACGAAAGCAATAATTAACTTTGAAAATAATACGATTGCAATCAATAACATTGCTTTACATATAAGTGTCCAACAAGAAGTGGTATAAATGGCGCAAGCAGCTCACTTTGAGCCAGAAAATAAAGCTAAGACTGACGAGGTAACTCATCTTACGAAAGAAGAAGTATACGTGATAAAAAACTAAAAAGGAAATTCTCTTATTAAGAATACCACGAAAACCAAAAACTATCTTTTACGCACGAAATTAAGCACGAAGTTAAATTGACCACCCCAAATCCAATCTATCAAAGAAATTATAGATACCATATGCACTCAGGGAATTTGTGAAAGATCAAATAAAAGAAGATCTCGAACAGAGTATCATTCAACCCTCATAGCTTCCATACAATGCTCCTATCTGGATTTTTCCTAAAAAAGGTGAAAAGAAGCGTGGACTTGTTAAAAATAAATAACTTTACTGTAGAGGACAAATATCCATTACCACAATTGGGTAATATTCTGGGAAAGCTTGGTAACGCAAGTTACTTTGCAACAATTGATTTGGCCAAGGGTTTCCACGAAATCGAAATTAAACCAGAAGACAGAGAAAAACTGCTTTTTCTGTTCAGCAGCAAGTGAAGGTCACTTTGAATTCACAAGATTGCCTTTCGGATTGAAAAATTCGCCGGCAACGTTCCAGAGGCTAATGAATTCTATATTGCATAAGCATATCGAGAAAATATGCATTGTATATATGGATGATATATTGGTGTTCAGTACATCACTAATAGAACATGAAAGCGCACTCAGAGCCGTCTTCAATATACTTTGTGAAGCAAATCTAAAAGTTCAAATGGCTAAAACTACATTTTTGCAAAAAAGTACTGACTTTCTTGGACATGTTATAACAAAAGACGGTATCAAAACCAACGATAAAAAAAAAGCAATCAAAATGTTTCCTTTACCCAAAACCCACAAACATATCAAGTCATTTCTCGGATTAATGGGTTTCTATAGAAAATTTATGAAGGATTTTGCGAAAATTTCGAAACCATCGACCACGCAATTAAAAAAAGCCTCTAGCATTAACTCGAACGAACATGACTATATAGAAGTGTTCGAAAAACTTAATTTGTGTGTAATGAATAACCCAATACTTTGGCATCCTGACTTTACAGAACTTTCGACTTTGACTACGGATGCCTCCAATTTCACAATAGGAGCGGTCCTGTCTCAAGAAGGCCACCCCTTCTCGCAAGATTAGATATTCAATAATTGAAAGAAAAGAGTTGCTTGCAATAGTGTGGGCGACACATTACTTTAGGCCCTATTTGTTTACGAAGAAATTCACTTTACAAACGGATTACAAACCACTAACTTTTCTGGAAAATATAAAAGAAGATAATTCGAAACTGCAAAGATGGAAGTTACAACTTCTAGAATATGAATTTTTCATAAAACATGTCAAAGGCAAAGACAATTCATTATTATGCATTATCACGAGTCGAAAAATACGCAATCAATAATAACGAAAATGAATCGCTAGCCACTTAACATACAGCCTTAGAAGATAATAATTATTACATCTTCATATCAAAAAAGCTCATCTATGCATAAAAAAAGTAAATTATAATACAAAAGGGAACATATAATCAAGTCAAAAAAGAAATCAATTAAAATAAAGTTAGACTTACATTTCATTTTGAAGATTTTCTAGACAAAAATGCAAAATATATTTTGCAAAATCATGTACCTACGAAAGATACAACAGGTATAAAATTTTAAAGCAAAGAGCAATGCTTATTATGCCAAAATTCTATAAAGATTGGAAGTAAACAAATCGAAAAGGAACTATTGTACTAGCAAGTGAAGTGCTTTATGATTGTTCATCTCAAGAAATGAAAGAATTAATTGCTAAGCCGCATAGTAACTGGTATTAGTAAATACTGGTATTAGTAAAACCTATATGCAACTCAAAGACAAATATTATTTTCCAGATCTCAAAACTGTTATAACGAGGCAAATAAATAATTACAGCATTTGGGATGAAGCAAAATACGAAAGAAACCCGAATAAATTACCTTTCAAGGAAACAATAACACCCAAAAATATTAGGGAAATATATCACATTGATATATGGCTTAAAGACAGGAACTCACCCTGTATTACCTGTATAGATAAAGCTTCCAAATTTCTCAGCGTAATAAAACTTCCCAACAGGCAATGGGACTCAGTTAGCAATGCGCTCAGAGCTATTTTCAATAAAATAGGAAACCCAAAAATCTTATTTCGGTCAATGAAAGCGCGCTAAATACCGAAAAAAAATTA
The DNA here is from genome assembly GCA_954870665.1 of Stratiomys singularior. Lineage (NCBI taxonomy): Eukaryota > Metazoa > Arthropoda > Insecta > Diptera > Stratiomyidae > Stratiomys > Stratiomys singularior. The sequence continues at coordinate 84,548,752 of OX940878.1, read as the reverse complement.
AAGAATGGTTGCAGAAGGAGAATATTACTTACCATTTTTGTAATTTTTGTCATTGAATGAACATTTAAGAGTCTACCTACTTAGGCAAAAGTCGGAAAACAAAGATCTAGCTGATTACAATCCGGGAGAGGAATGTGTTAACTATTACAATAATACGATCTACTCTGCACATCCTCTCAAGCCGATAAATATTTTTCAAAAAGAAACAAATGAATATATTTATTTACAAATAAATATTTTTCAAAAAGAAACAAATGAGGTACACAATCGTTTATATGACACAAAACGTAAAATAATACATGAAAGGAACCTCAATACGAAGCCATTTGAGTCCGATACACGGTGTGTTAAGAATCCGAATGCAAGAAATAAAGATGCTAGATATTTTAAAGTGTACTCCAGCAAAATACACCCACAAAGATACAAAAAGAAAAAAAGCATGTTATAAATATGTAACTACCGAAACCAAACGTAATTAAGAGTTGGCATGTTTAGGATCTTGCCATGATGCTGATACATGCATCTGATATGTTTTGTCCGGCATCGGAATTTTGTTTACTTTGCCATCTGCAATTGTTTATTCTAGCTTAAATTTCGTGATAATCTCCCAGTGTGTATTTTAATTGTTTCTTACTGAGCCAGCAATATCACGACAAAGCAAAGAGCACAAATGTTAGGATTAGGACAAGGATATATCGTCAAAAATAAGCAATCTAAGAGTAAGTTCCATATTTAATCTTAATAGTAAAAATTGAAAATGTACTCAAATATATAAATTCCTTTTCAATCTATGAAGAAAATAAAATCGAATCAAGAAATACATTTCATAGTTTGCTAGTGAATTGAATTAATCAAATAGTTTCGGGTAATTTGTCCAGATATATAAGAAATATATTTAGTATTCAGGAAATAAAATCGATTTTGTACTCATATGTGGGATATGTGGGAATAATTCAGATCATATACAAAATTATATACAAAAACATTATCGAAGGAATACTTCCAATCCATCTGGTCAATTCAGGAATGCGTATCAGCAGCCTGAACCCATGGACATAGGGCAGATTAGCAATGGAGATCGCGAAATATATAAAAACGAAATATACAAATTCATAATATCGAACCCGAGCTTTTTCGAGTTTGAGCCTCGGAACCAAAATCTTTATGGATCTTACAATCGAAAACATTGAATACAAATGCTTGGTTGACACCGGCTCAACCATGAGCATAATTAATTCCTCCCGAGTTGATTGTAGTCAATTCCAGTTTTTCAAAAAAGTTAAAATGAATCTCGAAACAATCAATAATGTAACCACTGAAACAGTTGACCGAGTGATTACCAAAATACCGATTGAATTTAATTATGATTCAAAAGGAGCTTTCAAATGGTACATTCGTGATTTAGGTAACAAGCCATACAACATCTTAGTCGGAATGGACATTCTGAGTAAAATATGTAAAAATATCGATTTCGACAAAAAACAGTTTGTCCTTAACAATTGAAATATAATACCTATTCATTCAAGTAAAGGTACGATGAATTTTGACTGTTTTGAGCTTAAGTCTAGTTATAAACAGGTGGATTTGAGTCACCTAAAACAGGAAGAATAAAAGGAAATCAGAAAGTTATCAGAAAATTTTAAACATTTAATTTAGAAAGATGGGGACGAATTAACAAACACAGATTCAATTTGTCACGAAATCAAAACCAAAACCGAACAACCTTTGCTTACTACATTATACAGACTCCCACCTAAGCATGAAGAAGAAAATCGACAATTCAGGGCAACAAAAATTTCACCTCTGCATTGACTATAGAAAGATGAACGAAATAACCATAGACGAAAAATACCCTTTCCCCACCATAGACGGTATTTTGGACAAGTTAGGAAGAGCCTAATACTTCTCTTCTATAGATTTGGCGAAAGGATACCATCAAATAAAAGTCCACCCAGATGATATTCCTTAAACGGTCTTTGTTACGCCTTGTGGATCATATGAATACATAAGGATGCCGTTTGGGCTTAAAATTGCGCCCGCAACCTTTCATCGTGTAATGAATGATATTCTTCGTGATTATATATATTAACCCTGGAAAGATAATTTACTTAAAAATTACTCATACACTTTTGAAAAATTGTTCTCCAGCTCTGGGCAATGTAGCTGCATTGCTAGTTTTTCATGACATGTCATTCCTAGATTGTACCTTTCGTGGGATGAATGCGCCGTTCAGCACAGTGTCGGCATTTTATATAGTGATCATATCCGTAAAAATTACGCATGATGATCTTTAAAGTGATTTTTGGGATTTCCACTGGACTAAATATTGGTGCGAGCTTCCGGGATCTCCACCAATTAAACTAAATATTCGTGCGGTTATTTACATCTGAAATAATTATGGACGAATTGTAGTTATATCAGAATTTGGTATTACAACCTCTAATCTATTCAAATCTTTTAAACTATATCCTATTTTTATTACCTTTCATCTTCACACTCACTACACGTGATTTCCTTTTTTAATTGCTTTGGAATTTTACTGTTTCGCTACATGTCCTTTTTTCTGTTTTTAATTGCTTTATGAGATTGTCGGCATCTCAAAGATTTTATGAAGATCCTGTGTGGCGAGACTAATGATCACTTTCATTTGTGGTGCATCATTGCTGATTTTAGGAATACAGTAAAAACCCAATATTAATATAATAGAAACCAGAGGATAGGCAAAATATAAATAGCCACCAATGTTTTGTAATTAGTCAGTAAGGATTTAGACGCAGTGAAATGAAGATTTTAAAGTCTTCGAAAAAGACGAGTTTAATTTCATAATAATAATTTTGGATTGTGATATTTTTGTGATTGCACTCAGTTATTATGGCCAGCAGAGGTTTACGAGACGATAAAATCCTGGCTGGACTGTTGGAAAGGGACGATGATAGTCAGTTCAGTGATACTGATAGTGGATTTGAAAGCCATATAAGTGAAGATGCCATTGAATGTGATGTAGAAGAAGCCTTTGAAGATGAGATGGCTGAAGAACCACTAGTCGATGATAATGAGTCGCGGGGTTCATTATCGGCTAATCGCCGAGATATATCTTTGTCGCAGTAAACTATCAAATGCAAAAATAAACATTGCTGGTTGACTTCGATAGCCGTAGTCGCCGAGTTTCTGCATTGAACAGTGTTACAGCTCAAGGAGATCCGACACGCATGTACCATAATCAATGTGATCCTGTTTCATGCTTCGAAATTTTTTTCACTGAAGAAATAGTCAGTGAAATCGTAAGATGGACGTCATCAATGATTTATGTTTCGGTGATGAGTCCCTATCGTTTTGATTTTTGAATAAGATGTCTTCGGATAGATGACAAACGCATACGCAGTTGATGAGCAGTAGCTTGGATTTCGAGGTCGGTGTCCATTCATATATATACCCAGCAAGCCAAGTAAGTATGGCATTGAAATCTTGATGTTGTGTGATAGTGGCATAAAATACATGGTTAATGCAATACCTTATTTGGGAAGAGGAACTCAGGCAAGCGGCGTACCTCTCGAAGAATATTTTGTCAAAGAGTTGTCGAGGCCCCTACATGGCAGTCATCGTAATATGACATGTGACAACTGGTTTAACCTCGATTCCGTTACCAAAAAAATGCTTCAGGAGCCATATAAGTTGAAAATGGTGAGAACTGTGTCGAACAAGCCCAAGATACGTGAAGAAATGACAAACAGCCGCTCTAGACCAGTGGGAACATCAATGTTTTGTTTTGATTGGCCCCTTACTTTGGCATCCTATAAACCTAAGGCAAATAAAATCGTCTGCTTTCTATCATCTTGTGATGAAGATGCTTCCATTGACGAAGTTTTCGGAAAACCTGAGATGATTATGTATTATAATCAAACTAGGGGTGGAGTTGACACACTAGATGAAATTTGCGCACTTATGTCTCGCAGTAGGAAGACTAATAGATGGCCAATGGCTGTGTTTCACGGAATGATCAATGTTGCATGCGTAAATGCTTATGTTATATACAGCCATAACGTAAGCAGCAAAGGTGAGAAGCCCTTAAATCGAAAAAATTTTATAAAGAAGCTGAGCACGGAACTTTCATCGCCGTTTATGGGTACGAGATTACAGGCCCCAACTTTAAAATGATATCTGCGCAAAAATATCGCAATAATATATATTGTCAAAAGATACTCCCGCTTCATCGAGAGATATTGTAGAGGAACCTGAACCAAAAAAAGGTATTTACTGTACGTATTGTTCTTATCAAATAAGGCGGAAGGCAAGTGCATCCCGCAATAAGTGTCGAAAGGCGATACGTCGTGAACAGAACATTGATGTGTGTCAAGACTGTTTGTAGATAATTTCTATACCGATATATGTTCTTGAGATACTTTTAATGTTTAGTATTAAAGTGAAAAAGTGTGATATTTAGAATAAAATAAGATTTTTTCATGAAATTTTAAGCTAGAGTTGAGTTTTGTTACTTTTTGGAAGAGTTTGGAGATTTCGTGTTTTGTTTGTTATTAAATAAAAATATATTTACTAATTATCATGGGTTGTATTTGATTTGTATTCAAATATAAGAACTCAATGTTCTTTTCTCAATGTAGGAAATTTCTAAAATTTACGCAAAAATTGTAAATCCCTTTGATTAAATACCTTAAAACAGAAAAAAAATAAACGTTAAGGACCCCGAATAAATTGAAGCTTTTGAGACATTGAAACTAAGTATCACAAAACACACTATACTCAAGTTCCCCGACTATTCACAGCCCTTCACTTTATATACTGGTGCAAGTAACTACGCCAATTAAGGTTACTTTCAACCATCGGCAAGTTTTAGTAATTACTTTTCAAGTAACCGAAAGAAAAAAATTAATAAAAATTCTTTTCAAAAACAGGTCATTTATTTCACTTACATCATTCTTAATGTTAACTTACAACTTAATGTCTTAAGTCTAAATTCTGTGCTCTTATATACTATTTTGTAGTTACATCCTTTTCCACACATTTCAGGACTCTTCTTGGGTTACTGCCATAAACACATCTCAAATAAAACTCATAAAGGTTATTTTATTGCTTTATTGCATTTTGTCCCTTTCATATTCTTGCAAAGTAATTGAAATATTTTTAACACATGATTTGGGTTTTGGGAAAATATCATAAGAAATATTCGGAAGAGGTTATTTGATTGTTTTATTGTATTTTGTTCTTTTCCGAATCTTATGCTATGGATGCAATATGTGTTAAGGATAGGAAGTATCCATAACTCCCGTTCCCTTAGACTGAAGCTCATGCTTCAGAGTATATTCGTGATTTTTCCTTCCTCAAAACATTTTTATATTTTTTTTTTCGGTCTAGTTAGATTTAATAAGGACATTGTATTTTATAACATAAACGTTCGGATGCTTAAAAATTACGTATGATTTTTCGTTGCAGTTATCAACATTGACCTTTTGGTAGGTTTACATTTTCTTAAGTATTTGGCTATAAAAAAAGATTATTCTTTTTTTTTTTGCTTGTTGTTGGAAAGAAAATTTAACAATATTTAATTAATGAACCACATGCATTTGTGAACCACCTTTTGTAGTTGTTTGCCAAAAGATTACTTATGACTTTTATTCAAAATATAAATTTAGTTTGATTTTAGTGTATTATCATGTATAATCGAGATTTTCTTATTTACACATGCTATTTGCTAGGCAGCATTAAGTCACAAAAGAAATATTTTTTTAAATATATATATATATATCTTTACAGAAAACCCCAATAGAAGAAATTTCAAATGTTTTGTGTTAGAGTTTTGGCCTTTGTATATTTTTTGTCGCTATATTTTCTAAATTTCTTATTTTACATTTATCTTTATGCTTTGGAAGTCGTAGCTCTTTGGTTCTTACATGTCCTTTTTGCCTGCCCTCAATGTAGTCTTTTTTATTTTTATTGGCGTTTGAAATAGATTTTTCTTTCATATGTTGTATATTATTCAATATAGTGCTTTTATTTGAGTAACCGTGATGAATATTAAATGGTTTGTCTTTGACCGTACTGTGTATTTGTCTGTTATAGAAGTAGATTGGTAGTAGAGTTTTTATAACTAGCGTTTCATTTGCTGTTGTTCTATATTTGGTTGCAATGGTTTGATGTAACGTTTTGATATCGGCGTTGCCTGTATGGCTTTTCGGTTTTGTAAAGTGATAATTGATATCGTGTTCTTATAAAATTCTATTATGAATAAATTGTTAAACTCATTATCTAGCACCGTTTTCATTGGATTGCTCATGGTAGCTATAAATGTCATTATAGCTTCCTTCAACGTTGGTTTGGATCGATCTGGCAGAATAACTGCTGAAGCATATTTTGAGAACTTGTCTATACAAGTAGCAATTTATAATTTTTCTCTGTAAAAAATATCTATGTGAAATATTTGATTGATATCGTTCGGAGTTTCAGACATTTGAAGTTTTGGTTTAATCGGGTGAGTTTGATCTAGGCCGTTATATGTGGAATGGATTCCTCCGTGGCCCATTTCATTTATATGATATTTTTCAACTTGTTTCAGTGCGTCTTCCACAGACTGTAGATCTTTCAGGATATTTGTTATTTTTATAAATTTATAATTATTAGGGTAAATTTCTTTAATTTTAAATTGAACTTTATTGTATAGATGATCGTCCAGATCAGAATATATTGCAATTTTTTTATTAAAAGGTAAGTTCAGGAGTTTTTCAGCAAATTTTCCGCTCTGGATTTCTTTCTCTGTTATACTTATTCTTTTGAACCTTAAACTATTTGGATACTCGTTACTTGTTAGAATTATCTGAACAGTGTATTTGTTGACATAGTCTTCATTTATTGGTATCAGCTCCGTAGTGTTTTCAATTTTAGAGGGTATTGTTATAAAATCATTACCTTGTTCTGGATGTTCTGCATGTAGCGAATCAGTTGCAGATACATGAGTATCTATTCTTTCGTTTATTGTCGTAGATTTTGGTATTAAACCTATTTCCCCAGTGTATCCTTGTTTTCATATACTTCATTATTTCCTTTGATATATTCAATGTTAAAATCAAATTAGTTTAGTTTCAGTTTCCATCTAATAAGTTTTTGATTTGGGTCTTTGAGATTTGTTAGCCAGATTAATGGTCTATAGTTTGTATGCAATGTGAATTGCCTTCTGTACAAGGAAGGTCGGAATGACTTTGTTCCCCATACAATGGCAAGTAGCTCTTTTTCTATTACCGAATAGTTCATTTCATGCACATTTAATGTTCTTGACGCATATGCAATCGGATGCTAATTCTGCGATAGAACTGCCCCTAACGCATATTTGGATGCATCCGTTGTCAGAGGAAACGTTTTCGAAAAGTCCGGGTAGCTTAAAACTGGTGGGTTAGTTAAAAGTTGTTTTAATTTATTAAACGATTGTATGTAATTAATATCGTTAATATCTATTTTGGCGTCCTTCTTTAAAATTTGTTTAACGGGACAGTTAAAGATGAATAATACCTTATAAATTTGCGGTAATAGCCTGTTAATCCTAAAAATGATCTGAGCTGTTTCGTTGTTTTGAGTATTTGTATTTTTTTTAATATAATAATAATAATAATCTTTATTCAATTGTAGTATGTTACAAATGTAGAAGAAACTTAATTAGGAGATCTGAATTACATTCATTGCAACCTTATAATACGTAATTTAGCAGAACTGAGATATTTAAGTTGTTCATAAAAACTATTTACATAATCCTAAGGAAAAATTCAAGCAAAAAACCTTCTTTAACTTAAGATTAACTTATGCTACTTTAAAATAACTTAAACGTAAACTTAACTACCTTAGACTGTGCTGACATGGTTAAGAAAGCGCGAAGGCTAAAGTGAATTGGCATTGCTTAGTGCTGCAACTAAAGGATTTGAGGATGCGCGAGCTTTAGATATGAGTTTTACTCTTCTTTTATATGCAAGTTCTCCTGTAGGGCAAACATTAGTCAGCGCATGTAGTCTCTGTGTAGAGAAATAAAACGGCTTATTTAAAGCCATTTTGAGACATCTGTTTTGCATAGTCTGTAGCTTGATTTTCAGGTAAGCTGCACAAGACCCCCATGCTGGGGCTCCATATAACATTATAGGCTGTATGACCATTTTGAATAGTACAATCTTATTTTTAAAATTCAACAAAGACCTTCGGTTCAACAGTGGGTATAATGCCAGAATGATGTTAGAAATTTTCGCACGCGTGGAATCGATATGGTCGCTGAACGTTAACTTTTTGTCTAGAACAAGGCCTAAATATGTGATATTGTCACACCATGGAATTTCCTTACCTAAAAAGTTAATGCATCTGGCAGGAAGTTTGTTAGGGCTTCTCTTTTTGGTGAAAAACATAGCTTTAGTTTTTTCGACATTGACTTTAATTCTCCATCGATGAAAAAATTGGAAGATTTTTTCAAGCATGTTTTCAAGAATTTGAATGATCTCACCCAAGTCTGACGATGCTGTATATAAACACGTGTCATCAGCAAAAGTGGCTATTGAGCAGTTGCTTAGTATTGGCATGTCTGAAGTGAAAATATTAAATAATGTTGGACTGAGACAAGAACCTTGGGGGACCCCAGCTGGTACGATATAATGGTTAGATTCAGACTCTCGTACTTTGACGTGGAATGTTCTGTCTTTAAGAAAAGACCCAATCAGATTGATCAAATATGGTGGAAATTCGAGTGTAATGAGTTTAAATAGAAGTCCTCGGTGCCAAACTGTATCGAAGGCTTTTTCAATATCTAATGTAACCATACCTACAGAGAGTTTGTGCTTCAGAGCTGATTTTATATCGCACGATACACGGCAAAGCTGAAGGTCTGATGAATATTCATTTCGAAAGCCAAATTGGAAATTTGGGAAGATTTTATGATTTTCAACAAAATCCGCTAATCGTCCCAAGATCAGCTTTTCGAAAAGTTTCCCTAATGCCGGTAACAAGCTTATTGGCCTATAACTAGAACAAAGATGAGGATCTTTGCCAGGCTTGCGAAGTGGAAATACTACTGCATGCTTCCATCCGACTGGGAAATAGTATAAATTGAAGCAAGCATTAAATAGGTGACATAGATATACGATTACTTTCTTGGGTAAGTTTTTCAACACTTTATTGGGAATACGATCAAGACCTGGAGCTTTACTGGGTTTTAGGTTTCGAAGCATCTTTACTATTTCTCTTGGCTTAACTCTCTCCGAAAGAGATATGGTTGTTGGCATGGGGAGGGAATCGACAGACTTATTCACCATTGACTCAATGATTACGCTGGCATAGCCAGATGTAATATCATGGTGTTTCGCGAAAGTACTCGCCAGCAGGTCTGCTTTGCCTTCGCTTGAGTATATTTTTCCACCTGCCGCGTCCTTTACGGGGTTTGGAAAACCTGTTGGGTTACCTTTTAACCTTCGATTTAGCTTCCAAAACTTTTGAGAGCCATGCTCAAGGTTTTCAAGCATAGTATTCCAATGGCTATTTCGGAGAATTCGAGTTTTTGAGCGAATAGCTGACGTAAGGCTATTGACACCAGCTTTTGTGATTCTGTCTCATGATCTTTGCCATTTTCGCCTTAAAGTATTTCTTATTTGGATGAGTTTTAGTGTCTCGTTATCTAATCGAATGCTTTTGAAGGATACTGGTTTCTTAGAAACACTACAATCTATAGCATACCAAATAGTTTCTTGAAGTAAATTGATCCCCTCGTTGATTTTCTCAATCGAATCTATAGCGTTGTGGTAATGTCTATTCAGCAAGATGTGGTTATTCAGGACGTTTCTGAAATTGGACCAGTTTGCCTTACTGTACAATAGAACTTATTCATAAGTCTTTTGAGAGTATTTTAAAGATTCTATTTCGAGGAACACGGGAAGATGCGTAGAAGAGAGAGCTCGGAGAATAATAATCTCAGAAATATTTAAACTTCCGTCAGTAAGGGCTATGTCTAAAACTGAGCCAGATCCCTTATAGGAATAGAAAGTAGGTTCACTTGGTGTATGAAGAAAGATGTTTGCTTCAGATATTAGCTCGTGAAGAGCCCTGCCTATTTTGTTAGAGCGTACGCAGTTCCAGTCACGATGTCGTGCGTTCAGATCACCGCAAAGCAGATATCTCTGACTACCCATGCAAAATTTTCTGAGATCTCTTTTGAATTGCTGAACTTTTTCATTGTTTAACTTGGTCCCTGGGAAATACATTGCATATATTTTAATATTAACATCTTTAATAAATACTCCGATGTTTTCAATAAAAGAAGATTCAAAAGGAGGTAATACTTCATGTTTCACCGATTTTTTGATGGCGATCGCGACCCCACCTCCAGCGTTGCAACGTCTATCATTTCTATAAATTAAGTATTTGGGGTGAGACAGCTTGTCACGCGTTTTTAACCATGTTTCTGTAATTGTACAAACATCGATATTATTATTTTCTATAAAGTCGAAAGACTCAACTGACTTATTTCTGATGCTTAGCGCATTCCAATTTAAAATTTTTAAATTACTAATTATAAATAAATTTAATGGCTAACTTAATTAAAACGTTGTATTGATCAGCTTTGTTATTAAATGAAGCCAGATCTTGAATCAGCTCTTGCGCTAGATTAAGAAGCATCTCTGGCGTGAATAAGTCACTACTTGGACTGCTTGCGCATCTTGAAGCGCTAGCTTGCGGATTCGACTTAGCTTGAGTGCTATATGATGGGAAATTGATTGTTGGTGGCTTTTCATATACTCGAGAAGTTGTCTTTGCTGGAAAGCTCGGCAAGCTCGGGAAATTTTTGTCAAAGCTTTCAAAATTGTTGAAATTCGCCACAGGGTTCTTGCCTTGGGATTTTCGCTTGGAAACCTTCTCCTTAATGGTAATATATTCCAATCTGCGCTTACATGAGGCAGCGTTCGAATAGTGGTTGTCGCCACAATTACTGCATTTGATTTTGTCGCGCTCTGCATTAGTAAGAGTGCACATGGAGAAATTGTGATTTCCACCACAAATAGAACACTTTGTAAGAAGGTGACAATTTGAAGAGCCGTGTCCATACAGCTGACAATTTCGGCATTGTGTTGGACCATTCTTATTATGACTATAGTAGTTCCAACTCACTATAGTGTGCATTAATGCTTTTATTTTGCGAAGCTCGTTAATTTTCGCGCCTCGTTGCATGTACAGTAGATAGTATACACTTCCCCGAAGCTGTGTTTTTGCAGTAAATTTTTTAATATCTAGTACGGTAAGCTTATGGTCTACTTTCAGAACTTTCTTAAGGTCGTCTACTGGCATATCATGTAGCCCTGATAGAACTACTTTCACCGGACGAGTATTTGAACGTTGGAAAGTAAAGAAATTTACTTTTTTTTCAATAAGATGTTTTTGTACATTATCGTATTCTTCGATTTTGTCGAGGAATAATCTTTTTCCAATCGACATGAGTTTGATTGAGTATGACGAAATTTTTAATTCCGTCATAATCGCGTCAATAGAATCCCGCGGTAAATCTGTAAAAGTGATAGGGGGTACTTTTACCTTTGATTGAGCATTGGTGGCGGTTGGCTCGTTAATCGGGTCGTTGATTTCTTTAAGATCGGCTAATGGTGCGAATCTGTTGATGGACGTCGATGTTGCCGCAGAGTTTTTGGCCATCATAAGCTGGTCTCATCCGGGGACGATTCCTGGATTCTTTTCCTGTTTGAAACAGGATTGAGTGTTTCCGTCGTTCTGGTACTCAGTATTCACTGTATTGTTTTATATCTTTGCTTAACCGGTTACTAGATCGATATTAAACGAATATTCACTAACGAAATTCACTAAGGTTCACTAAATACAACTCCAGATCCCGGTAGGTCCCGGTAGGTCCGTCGCAGACGGGCGTGGGTCACTCACTTTACTGTGCCCCGAAACGTCGCCAAGCGAGAATGCGACGAGACCGCTCTCCTCGTCCAGTCAAGGAATCCAAATATACTTGAAAAATACTCCAGTCCCTCAAGGAATCGCACTTACGCGTATTACAATAGGTCAATAATTCGGTCTCTCACGAGACCGCACTATTTTACCGCGTCCGACAATATTTAATCTTCTAGTCCCAGTCTCTCAAGGAAAATTGCACTACTTATCACTACGGATCAGAACGTTGCTGCAAAGTTCCACATGCAGTTGCAAGCGTAATCAGCTGAACGGGTATATTCACTCGACAACATTCTCATGAGTGCAAGTTCACTAACTCGCGAAATGCCGCGTCCGAAAATATTTAATCTTTTAGTCCCAGTCTCTCAAGAAAAATTGCACTACTTATCACTACGGATCAGAACGTTGCTGCAAAGTAGCTCGCGAAATACCACGTCCGACAATATTTAATCTTTTAGTCCCAGTCTCTCAAGAAAAATTGCACTACTTATCGCGTATTAAATTATTTTAACGTTTTTTTCCTTTTTCTAACTCAAGAAATCGCACTCGTATTAATTCAACTATCACTCCAGATCCGACTCGCATCTAACACAAAAAGAACGACCACCGTTGTTTCTCACTCCCTTTTAACACCCTCAATTTAGCGAGTTCGAGATCCTCCCGCTGCGGCCGTTCACCCTTCGGGCGATGACCCACCCGAGCTTCGGTCCATTCGTCCGAATCGCTGTAATTATGGTACGGCAAGTTCCACCATCCACATTGGATCACATCACACTTCGCCGCAACTGCTGGCTGACAGGTGACCGATGACATCTGATGTTTATTTATTTATTGGTGTTTAAGTTTTTTTATTCACATATTCACCATTAATCGATCATTGCCGCGGCTGTTTGTTGCACAGCTGTCGGCAATCAAACTGTGCAACCTTTATAAAGTGAAGTTCTGTGCGAGTTGTATGGAGGTAAGTACCTGTTTTGTGATGATTATTCGTTACATCATTTCACATTACCCTTCGGTGTCCGTGGCTCCTTACGCCCAGCCAAAGATCGCGAATCGCGAAAGTGAGCCCGTTTCGCGGCTAAGTGTGTGGCTCGGTTTTATTAGCCGGCATACAACCGGTTAAGCTAGTTCCGGTAGCTCCTTATTTTGAAGTTGGTGTCGGTGGATTCTTGCGTTGGTCGCTGGCTTTCATCATCAAATGATCCCGTATTACTAGTTCGTTGATTCGCTGCTACCCTTACAAACTAACTACCCTTCTATAATTTTACCATTCTATAAATACAATTCCAAAAAAAATAATTACTTCATTTCTATAATTTCAAACACAATTCCCTTCTTAGCTTCTATGAGTTACTCCTATCCCTTAAGGTTACAATGTTTCGGCTAAACGCTGAATAACTTAAATTTAACTTTCTACGAGTTTCTCTTCGCACATTTCGTTATGGAGCAACAAATTCAACTCCTACTTCGCGGATCAACGGAGGGTAGTGGTTTTACTTGTTTACTTCATTCGTCACTTACGTTACTTCCGGAAGACGCGTTTGCCGGGTTCCTTGCGTGGTGAAAGCTCCCCCGAGGGCAGCGAACCCACACCGTAACAACAGACAAGAGCAAACTGATCTTGAACCCATAAAAATAAAATTGGATCCAGAAAATAGGAAAAAGCAATGTTTTCTTGTTCGCTTTGTCCATAGCCTTACGTGTCGCATATGTTATTTCCCGACTTCTGTTCGTTCTGGCGAAGAATAGGCGGTCCAAACTTAGTTCGCCTAAGCGAAATTCCGACAAAATGTTTGCTGGGTTGTGTTTTTACTTGTGCACTTTGTGCACTTGTCGACTTAAAATAGCGCCAGTATGCAAATATATATATTCCTTATTAACGTAGCAAATCGATTTATACATACATATTTACAGAAGTTATAGCCATTTTAATTTTCTCCAATAACAACAACAAGTACACATGACTTTACTACTATGTGGGCTTACTATCGAACCAGACACTACAGTTTTGATTGCATCTTTTTAAAATTGTCATATCATAGTCTGAGTGGTAAACCCTTCTGACAGCAACGATGGGTTTTGTAGCCGACTTGTTTATATTTTTTGGCTTATTTACAATATATTATGGTTGGAGCATCTGTAGTTACTGAGAAAACATGAGAAAAGCATGGACAGACACAAAGGCGTACTGACTTATAGATAGGTCACCAAACTAGTAGAATTTTTTAAATCGGTTTTATGATCTCCTGAAAACGCTGTACTTGAGCTTTTTGCGAATTACAGCGAGTTTTGCGTTTATGCATATTACACTTATCTGTGCTTTACTGTTTGTCAATTTTATTGATAAACCGCAAATTTTGGAACAGTTTTGTTTTTCCTGTTTTCATTGAGACGTGCAAGACATGAATTTGTTCCATAAGCTTGATTATATTTTCCGTGTTTTCAAAGAACAGATTTTCTGTAACTTTACCAAAACACAGAATCGATCGTACTATTCAAATTCTTTCATGGAGAAAAGACTTCCTTTAGAGCCTGCTTGTATTCCTAGTTTGTTAACGTGGAGTCTATAAGAATCTTAGAATTTCTTTTATAAGAAAACAGTAATATGATCAGGCACTAATAAAAGGTCGAGACGATGACAATTATGTATGATCAACTCAATTATTTTCGTCTAAAATGCTCTCAAATCAAAAATGTTTCTTACATAATTCAGATACAGTCCAGTCCAGAAGCTCGAGATATTATCAATAATTTAACAATTGACTTCAATTTCACTCCTAAGACCCCTTCCGATTCGATATACTTTATTTATTTTGACGACATTACAAACGATAACGTTTCGGAATGCAATGTCGCTAATAGTGAACACAACATTCCAGTCTCTACACCTTATAATAGAATTAAGAAAATTGTTGCTTCAAAGTCGGAGTGGGCTGTAAACTATTTAATAAATAATTCGACACTTAATGAACTGTTAAGACTTCTAGGGCACTATATCAAAGACGTTTCAGAGGATGATCGTAATTTGACAAGTACTCCCATTAATGTTACATCTGTTGACGCAGATGCAGAAAGCTCAATCATCACTATCGTCAACAGCAATGACTAGTTTAAACATATAATCATCCTGAGATGAGCAACAACCTCATTACATTATGTTATGTCTATAAATAAAATATAAATGTCCTATCAGACTCAATTTTAATGTAACACGGGTTATTGATATTGGTTTGAACTAAATTATAAATGTGTTTTAAATTAAGACATCCATTTTGTTTGTGATTGGATACAACATAATCAAATACTGATATCATAATGATTAGGTGTTTTATAAAAAAAACTTTAGCAAAAACACAAAACTGACTTTAAATGCCCTAAACATGATGAAACAAATTTTAAGGAATCCGTGCCAAATCTTTTTTCCCCAGTTTACTTACGATCAATTTATATGTTCTGGTCGTTCATTATTTCAAAACAGAGAAACTGATTTGGAATTGATTTCACAAAATTTGTGGCATCTGTTTTAGCGCATTTCGAAGTCAGTTTTCTTATTTATTCTTTTTTTTTTCTTTATCTTCATTCTCTCTTTATTTTTTTCTTTATTTATTTTTTTCTTCTTTATTCTTTATTTCTTTCTTTATTTATCTAAGTTTCTTTTTTTGATTTATTGAGTTTTAGAGGCAATATGAAATTTCAGGAAAACTTTTTCTTCGGAAACGTTACTCCAGCTTCTGATTTCTACTCAGCTTATAACGATTAATTTATTAACTTCAACTAATATACATTCATGAAATAAAAACTCATATGAAAAGCTCATACATAACTCTATCTTTAGTATTAGATTTATAAACACAATATATATTTGTATATAAAAGCCGCGGCGTTTCGCAAAATAGGTGACATATTGTTCGCAGGCGATTAGATTTCGGATCGCTGTCGGATTCGCCGGCGAACTAATTCTCCAGCATGGCGATACGAATTCGTATCATCAGCGATTCGTTTTTTTTTGTTGGGTTTACATACATACATACGTACATTGAATATCTGTTTTGGCGTCCTTTTTTAAAATTTGGTTAACGGGACAGTTAAATATGAATAATGCCTTATGAATTTGCGGTAATAGCCTGTTAATCCTAAAAATGATCTGAGCTGTTTCGTTGTTTTGGGTATTTGTATTTTTTTTATTTTCTTCAATTTTTCTGGATTTGGCTTAATTCCTTCTTATGTAAGTATATGCCCTAGGAACGGAACTCTGTTTGCCTTGCGAAGAAAGCACATTTATCTGATTGAATTTTCAGATTATGCTCTGCAGGTTTACTGAATATTTTACTAATAGTATTAATTCTATTAATAAAATATTCAGTAAACTGTTCTTGGTAAACTGTGTTCTTGAAAAGATGTGCTAAATGTTAATACGTCAGTAAATAAATGACACATATTTTATTCATATATTCTTTTAAAACGCAATTTATCATCATTTGGAAGGTGGCTGGAGAATTTCTGAACCCAAATGGCAATTTATGATATTCATAATGTCCATTATATGTACTAAATGCTGCTTTTGATCTGTCTTTAGGATGGACTATTATCTGGTGAAATCCTTTTGCGAGATCAATAGTAGTGAAATATGCTGCTTTTCCAAGTTTATCAAAAAGGTCTTCGATGTTTGGAATCGGAAACTTATCACTTACAGTAACCTCATTGAGTTTCCTGTAATCAGTTACAATTCTCCATTTAGTTTTACCTGAGTTGTCGGTTTTTTTCGGGAAAATCCAAAGAGGTGAATTGTATCGTGAATTGCTGTGTACAATTATATTGCTGTCCAACATTTCTTGAATTAGTGTCTCCACTTCTTTTTAGTGAACCTGCGGTAATCTATAAATTTTTGTGAATATAGGCTTATCGCTTGTAGTCTTTATTTCATGTTGGGTTATAGTTGTGAAACTCAATATGTCACCTCCCTTATGAAATAAATTAGAGTGCTTCTTAATTAACTTTGCTAGTTCCCTCTTTTCTTCGATATTCAAATGATCCATATTGATATTCAGATCCTTAACTGGCGTTGGTTCCCAATCATTTAGATTCAAAGAATTAGCTACAGCTTCGCTATCTTGAGTATTCGTTATAAATGGCACCTTATTGTTATTAATTTCGATGTATCCTTCTTTAGTATTTATGATTGATGATTGATTTATGATCGAAATTTTTTTTAAAGAGTAATTATTAAGAGTAATTTTCCATTCTATCTTCGATCCATTCAATTTAAATTCTTAGGGGAAGTCTGTCCAGATACCGAAATTGGTTATCTCTTTAGAATGGAGGCTTTTAAAACTAATTGATTTTTTAACTTATGAGTAAATTCCATGTCAAAGATATTATTAGTTAGGTATGTGTTGCAGCCAGTTTCTATCAAGCATCTTAAAGTTTTGGTTCTTATTGTTATTGGAATGATTGGTAGCTCCCATTTGGTAATCCCTGTATTTCCGAGGCTGGTATTTCAAAATTTTCGACTTCATTTGTATGGGCAAAGTTGTGAGTCTTGAATGAATTTGGTTGCAAAGAACGTTCCCACGTTTGGTTTGACTGTACTGTTCTCATTGACACATCTTCAGGTTTAGAGTTAACAGTTCTCATCGAAATGTCAGCACTATATGGATTTTCCGGTTGCATTGGCCAATTGTGAATAGGGTTCCTTACTTGAGGAATAATGTTATTTGTATTTCTTTGATTAATCAGATAAGTATTATGTGTTGGTGCCAAGTTATCCCTGTGCATATTTGCTGAAGTCATTTAACCGAAGTTATTTTGGGTAGGAAAAAATGTATGTTCGTGAGTTTTATAGTTCTTATTGTAATTCCCTTAATATGAATGTCTTTGTTGGGGACTTCTGAAATATAGATTATTTAGAGAAAGGTGGACCTCACGTTCTTGTTCCGTTTCTCTTAAAAGTTGATATGCTTCATCTAAAGTTAAAAATTTGTTTTGCGTTTTCAGCAAAGCCTTATATTCAGGAAAACAAACTTTAAATTTGGATATAGCAAGTGATTCATTATTAAACGTGTTGAAGTATGGAATAGGAGTAAGTTCTTGCTTCAACCTTTGATTTAATTTATTTAATACATTACTGATTTGGTTATTTATGGAAATTTATCTATAACTGAGCAAAATGCTTGCACGGATATATTAGAATCCGAGAATTCTTCTAATCTCTGTTTATTGCATAATATCTCACTAACACTTAGACTCAATGAACTTATTCTATTTTGGTTTATTTGTAAACTTTTCGATATTTTTTCTATGTGTGCTTTTAAATTATCGGCCCCAAGATTTCCAGATAAACTCCCAACTTCATCATGAGCAGCGGTAAATTCGTTGTTTTCTTGGTCTGAAGACGCCATTACAATGAATATTTTCTAATTTTGACATACTTGTAGAGTATTCCTTGGTTCCTCGAATACGATTCTGGGACTAGATCCCTGTCCGGTTGCTGATAAAAATGCAAGATTTTGGTTCCTTTGCCAGACCCTACTGAATTTAGGAGTCTTCAGTTGAACTTGTCAATTGCACACTACAAAAATCTTTGTTGGGTCCGTATCTTTGTATAAAGACCAGGAAGGTTTTAAAAGATTTTTTAAGATCTTTAGTCCTCTTCCCAACAATATTTTACATATATATTTTTTTTTTCAATTGCACACTATTAAATCGTTGTTAGGTCCGTATCCTTCTGTAAAAACAAGGAAGGTTATAAAAGATTCTTTAAGACCTTTAATCCTCTTCCCAACAATATTTCATAGATAATTTTTTTTTTGTTCCGACGTTATCACTTTCACATTATAATTGTTGTTCACTGTAATAGTGATAGCTTCTCGAAAAACATGAACTAATTCCGTTATAGGAATAAGATTCGCGAGACCAACTGCGCCAATTAAGGTTGCTTTTCAAGTAACAGAAAGAAAAAATGAATAAAAATTCTTTTCAAAAAAAAGATCACTTATTTCACTCACATCATTAGGTTCTCAATTTTAACTTACAACGGAATGTCTTAAGTCTAAATTCTATGCTCTTATATACTATTTTCTAATTACATTCTTTTTCACACATTTCAGGACCCTTTTTGGGTTCCCGCCATAAAGACATCTCAAAACGAAACTCATAAAAATTTATTTTATTGCCTTATTGCATTTTATCCCTTTCATATTGTTGCAAAATAATTGAAATATTTTTAACACATGATTTGGGTTTTGGGAAAATATCATATAGACATCATAAGAAATATTCGGAAGAGGTTATTTTATTGTTTTATTGTATTTTGTTCTTTTCCGAATCTTATGCTATGGATGCAATATGTGTTAAGGATTGGAATTATCCATAACTCGCGATGGGTGCAGTCCTAACTCAAGGTGGACAGCCAGTTTGTTACGCTTCCCGAACACTACACGAGCACGAAAGAACTACTCTGTAACAGACAAAGAGTTCCTAGCAATGATATGGTCTGTCACATACTTCCGCCCTTATTTATGGGGTATTTGATGCAAAATAATCACAGATCCCTTACCTATTAAGTACCTGAACAAAAAATATACAGGAAAAGAATTTAGCCCGCGGAACCAAAGGTGGTTGCTTAGATTGCAAGAATATCAATTCGATATTGAGTATCTTAAAGGGAAACAGAACAAAGTTGCAGATTGCTTGAGTGGAATCCCTGGAAAGACTGAAAATGATACCGCTACTGATCAAACAATAAACGCAGTCTCGAACAAAGCAACAGTCCACTCTTAAGAGCAAGAACAACTCGATCACATACCCATAGTAGAAATTATTGTCAACAAATTCAAGACACAACTTATATTGACATATGATGTCAAAAAAGAAATGAAAACGCTACATAGTCGAAGAATTATTTATATTGATATGACAAGAAATAGGGAACATTGGATTGGTATCCTAAGACGATATATTATACCATGAAAACTGGGAATCTTCGCCGAATTATCATACCACCAGTTTAACATAGTTCAACAGTTATTAATACAACTTTTTGGTTTAGAAAAGATAATCAAATTTGTCAAATGCACTCTGCGAGCAACCGAAATTAAAACTTTAGAAGAAACCCAGAAATAAATATATCTTTATCATACCCAAGAAAGCCTTCATAGAGGTCTAATTTGAACATATTATAACCGCAAGAACAGAATTTACTACCCTGGCCTAATAAAAGAGAACTAAAATCATCAATAATTGTAAAACATGCTTAGAAACAAAATATGAAAGAAATCCAATAAAAACTCGCTTTAAAATTAGTGAAATTCCAACGGAATCCAATCAAATTCTACATATGGATGTTTATTTCTTCTTAAGACAACCATTTTTAACATTGATCGGCAAACTCACAAAAAAGTGTACGCTTATCATTAGCCAACTACAAACTGGACACAGAAGATCGACATATTAGAAAAACATATCTCAAATTTTGGGAAACCTAGGAAACTTGTCGCAGAGAACGAGTTCAGTTCTATAAATCTTCAAGATTTCCTGAGGGAACAACGAATAGAGTTGCACTTAACTACTCGTAATACCCACACAGATAATAGTGACATTAACCGATTCCATTGTACCATCCAAGAAAAATTAGTTTCGATAAACAAATCAGATCTAACCATTGTACAAAAAGTACAAAGAGCAGTAAGCAATTATAACAGCAGATACCACACAACGATCAAAATGACCCCGGACCAAGCTATGCTAGCCAACCCTGACATATTAGCTGATAGAGCAGAAAATAGAAAGAAAAAGATTATAAACTGAATAAGCATAGAGAAGAGTATGAGGCAGCACGAAATCTAATACCCGTGAAAAATTGTAAGCGTAACCGCTATAAGAACGAACCTATGTGTAGAATTAAAAACAGGGAAAATGAGCACCCAACAAATATCAAACGTCCCCGAATATTTGCAGGTGACCAGATGGATGTTTGCAGACCTTGCGCTTCTATTAGTACTACCACAGTCTCAAGCAACGCTGTCACCAACACCAATCACAATTGAATATGGCTACACAATTTTAAACTTAGGACAAAAAGAAGTTGTGAAGGATACTAAAACAATTTTACACGTTATTAACGTAACAGAAATCAGACAAACAGTCAATTCCCTAGAAGATAATATCTCACAGTTAAAAATTAAGAATGAGTTTTTAGTCAGAAAAGAATTAGAAACAATTTGAGCAAAATTAGCAGCTATAACACCGAAAAAAAGCTTACGATGCAAACGAGGTCTATTTAACTTTATTGGCACAACACAAGGATGGCTCTTTGGTACAATGAACGACGATGACCGGCAAGAAATTGCAAATCATTTAAAAGCTGTTGACGAAACCAATGGAATTATACTAAAACACTCAAACAAACAAATAGAAATCAACACACTTAACTTTTATAAATTAAAAAACGTGAGAGTCGGACTCCTGAAATATTGCAAGGACACTTTAATACTAGCAACCAAAATCCCAAATTCCTATAAATTTGCAAACTTTAAACTCATAACACCAATTCCCACGGCAGACAATTTTGAAGTAATAATGCAAGATCAGTACATTTTCGAAATCAACGAGGCAAATTACTTTTATGATGAAAATCAGTTCAAAAACTAGTCAAAAACTGTAAGAAATTGTATAACTAGTAGTAATTTTTCATGAAAAGAAGTTAAAGTATCCGAAATAAATCAAATCGATGATTATACATTAATTTGTAAAAACCTGAAATATCAAAAAGTAATGAATCAATGTGAACATAGAATTTTAGAACTAAATGGAAATTTTTTAATTGTGACTAACAAGTGTACGATTCGAATCCTCATTTTTACACTTCTCATTTTATCAGTTATACTTTTTATATTTTCACAAAATAAGAAATTAAAAATATCTGTGAAGAATATTAGCGAATAAGTGCATAAACCTGACAAAGTTCAGGAGAATTTAAATTTAAACGAGGGAGAGGTTTCATATGAAACAAGAGGCATGTTGAGCATCTTGCCATAATGCTGATACATGCATCTGATATGTTTTGTCTGGCATCGGAATTTTGTTAACTTTGCCATCTGCAATTGTTTATTGTAGCTTAAATTTCGCGATAATCTCCCAGTGTGTATTTTTATTGTTTCCTGCTGAGCCAGTAATCTCAAATTCGTGAACATTTTTAGATCGTAAAAGGTCGAGATTATGTTAAATAGATTATGTTCAATTATGTAATTTGTACACGCGCTAAACGCTTATCATATACCTATCCTTTGACTAATCTACCTAAAAATCGAACTGAATATACGTAAGACCCTGGTTTCATACAAAGGCAACTACTGTGGTCCCCTTTTCATCTCAGAAAAACGTTTATGCAATCATAATAAAATCAAGGTTTGAGTTGCAGGATTTATTTGTTCATCAAAGAAATCTATTCATCTGAAAAAAGGTGGAAGATCTTACTACAGAACCGTTCTTAGCTGCATTAAAGCGTTTTTTATCTCGTCGAGGTAGATGTTCCGATCTTTGTAGTGACAATGCCACGTATTTCGTCGGCCCGAAAAACTAGATAAAAGAAATCAAAGAATTTATGGAATCAGATAAAAACCAACAAGTTATCAAAACACGTTTAGTAAAGCAAAATTTGGTATTTTACACCCCCTCGCTCCCCTCACATCGTCGGTTTGTGGGAAGCTGGGTTATTGAGTTTTGGACATCACTTAACACAAACGCTCAGTAAAAATCTTTTATGTTTTGGCGAAAAGCTTCACGCGTCAACAGTGTGTAAGTATAAATGTCTGTATGTATGTATACACGTCATGTATGTATGTATGTGTGGATGCGTGTATGTACATACATATATAGATGTATGTTGGAATCTATGTACATATTTCTGCATGTATGTATGTGCTTTCGGTATGTATGTTTGCATGCATATATGCATATATATGTATGTTTGTATTTATGTAGGTATGTATGCTTGTATGTAGGTATGTATGCATGTATACCTGGATATATGCATGTATGTAGACATAGATGAATGTATGTATATATGGATGTATGTGTGTATGTATGTATGATTGTATGTATGAATGTATATACGTATGCATGAATGTGTCTATGCTTGTATGTATGACTGCACGTATGTATGGATGTACATCTGTATGTTCGTAAGTATGTATGTATGTTGGTATGTATGCATGCATGCATATATGCATGTATTTATACATCTTTGTATGCATCTGTGTATGCATATATATTTTTAAGCATGTAAGTATGTATTTGTTTGTGTATGTATGCATGTATGTATGTATTATGAATGTATGGAGGTGTATATGTATGTATGTATGAATGTGCGTACGTATGTATGTACGTATATATATATGTAAGACTGTATACTCACAAGTATGAATGTATGCATGCATGTATGTATGTTTTTGTTTATGAATACAAGTATGCCTGTATATATGGATGTGTGTCTGTAAATATGTATATATGCTGGTATGTATCTATCTAGGTATGTATATGGCTATTTATGTTGGTATTTATGTATTTCTTTATGTAGGTATATATGTATATTTGAATGTTTGCATGCAGATATACCTGTATATATTTATGTATGTCTGTTTGTATTACATGAATGTTTGTTTGCATGTATGTTTGTTGGTATGTACCTATATATGTATCTATCTATGTATTTATAGTGTCTTCCAATAGGAACTTCCGAACTCCAACAGTTCATAACGGCCATATTGTTGTAGGTATAGCAGTCAAATGGCTATCGTTATTCCAATCTGTTTTTGCAGATTAGCATGCTCGGACATAGCGTTTGACAACACGTGGAAATGATAAAATTGATTGGTCAATATGGCTCCATTCGGGCAACGTTGCGCGATTTACGGTAGCACCTGCCATACCACCAGTTGCAGTATATGGACACTCAGCAACGCGACAAAAATCAACATGACGACAAAACACCATCCACATCCACCATCCACATTTTTATTATTCGCTGATTTCGCGAATATAAGTGGCGCACTCGATAGGATTTATTAAAAAATTAATTTTTCAAAAGTTCCAAATAGTTGTGTTATATATTGTTGTTGTTGTGTAAAGCATAGTTGTGTAATATAGTTTGGGCATATCGTGCTTCTGCAAATTCGAAAGAACATCGAATATACTGGTACGCGTGTATCAACTATAAAATACAAAAGATGCAGCATAAAATAATACACATTGTGCATATGATTGTTTGGTAAGTTGGATATCTTTCCTGTATTTTTTCGTACAAACTTTCCATAAGTATTAACATTTAATTATTCTTTTCAAAAATTTAATTAAAAAAACAACAATAATTAAAAAATAATAAAAATATACATATATTAATTATAAAGATAAAGTAAAACATTGATTAAATATTATTTATATGAGCCATTTCTTTTCGAAACCATATAATAAAATAAGAAGAAGTCGTTTCCTAGTGTTGAGAACGTGCTAATAATGCTGAGAACGTTAGTGGTTTCGAAAATAGTGACACGTGTGCCTTTAATAATTCTTGCCCAGATATGGCAACCGATATTATGAATACACTGCTTACCTCACTTCGCGTCGCCGACGCAATCTAGGATCTACCCAAATTTGATGGGAATCCTAGACTCCTTTTTGAGTTTATCAATAACGTAGAAGAAATTCGTACAATTATTTCCTATACTGAGGGAACGCCTTATGGCAATATTCTTCTACGTGCAATCGTGAATAAAATCGGAGGACCCGCGAACGAAGTTCTTTATATGTACGGGACACCACTTGATTGGTCCCAGATCAAACAAAATTTAATTCCTCATTCCGCTGACCAGCGTAATGAAACATCCTTGATCAGAGATCTGCACGGTTTGAAACAGAATGGTAAATCGGTTGAAGCTTTTTACAGTGAAGTGATTGAGATATTAGCTACAATGACAAACCATGTTCAGATACTTGAAACAGACGCGAACGTAATTCACGCTAAACGAACCCTATGCACGGAAATGTGTTTGAACTCATTTTTGACAGGACTCAAAGAACCCTTAGGTTCAACTATAAGGGCGATGAAACCCGACTCTTTAGCAAGAGCCTTCTCCTACTGCATTCAAGACCAAAATAAATCGTATTCTAGACATGATAACTATACAATAAAGCCAATCAACAATCTAAAACCCAAAAATGACTACCTACCTGCTCCGAATTTTCTTAAAAGCACCGCGAGTGCCATTCACACAATTTCCGTTACAGTTAGGACCCATGCACCAAATTTTAGTAACCTTAATAGACCATTTAATTCACAACCTAATTTCGGAATAAGACCATTCCAAAATCAAGATTCTGGTAGATCATTTCACAATCCTTCCTACAATCGGAATGGAAGCAGTGGAGTAAACAATCGATCTGTAAGGCCTGAACCAATGGACACCAACTCTGGATTTACATACCACGCCTCAAGATAACTTCTTCAGATCAACTGGTCCATCGGATTTCATTTCAAAAGAACTTCTCAATTTTTCTTCAATGGAAAATCAACTGAAAAGCGACAACTGCCAGCAATTGGATAAATACTACGATCATGAAGTTTTAATAGAAGAAACAGATCATAGGTACGACCCCGAATAGCTCTTTGCAGAGTTGAATGATAAAATCGACCATGAAAATTTTCACCAGTCAGCCTCAGAGAGCCCATCGGATTCATATGTATAAATAAACATGGATCCGTCCTCCCGTATATCAGTATATCCTCTTCATCTAGTCGACCGCTGAAATTTCTCATCGACACAGGAGCATCAGCTTCCTTCATAAGCCCCGAACACACATGTCCAAAAGATATCGAAACCACTGAACGTATTATAATTTCAATCATTTTCAACAAACATAAATTGAACAAAAAAGTAATAGTGCCCAATTTTGCTAAATTTAATAAACCTGGCAAGATAACCTTTCTGATTTTTAAATTTGACGGATATTTTGATGGCCTACTGGGGCTCGAAACATTGTCAACTCTTGGAGCCAGAATCGATTCTAAGACCAAAACTCTCAGGACCAAAACCGCTTCCATACCCATCTACCTCAAGCCAAATTTTATGTCAGAAAAACTCAACATTCCAGCAAATTGCAAAATTATAGCCAAAGTTCCAGTCGACATTAGAAATGGCGACATTCACATTTAGCAAACGAATATAAAACCTAATGTGTACATTCCGGAGGGACTCTACTATTCAAAGGACTGTTATTGTTTTGTAGAGATTGCCAACTTTACAGGCAGTGATGAAATAATGCTGCTAGAGCAACCTTTGAAGATTGATTCACTTTCCAAAGATCACATGGAAACAAGTTGTTTCAACTTGGATCACTATCATAATTGTTCCATGGCTGATGAAATCGCCAAATCACTCCGCGTCTCCCATCTAAACAAGATATAGTGTGAACTCTTGATCGAAATTTGTCGGGAGTATGATGATATTTTCTTCCGGGAAGGAAACCAATTAACATTCACCAATAAGATCAAACACTGGATCCAGACCACGGACGATATACCTATATACACTAAATCATATAGGTATCCATATGTTCATAAAAGGGAGGTGAAGAGACAAATCGACGACATGCTTTCGCAAAGGATTCTTATGACAAGCTATTCTATTTGGAGTTTCCCGGTTTGGATTGTCCCCAAAAAACGGGATGCCAGTGGGAAGCAGAAGTGGAGGCTCGTGATCGATTATCGTAAGATAAACAAGAAGACCATCAGCAATCGATATCCAATCCCGAACATAACTGAAATTCTCGATAAACTTGGCAAAAGCTTATATTTTACTACCTTAGACCCTGCCAGTGGTTTCCATCAGATAGAGATGGCTCCACGCGATGTAAAGAAGACGGCCTTCATTGTAGAAGGCGGCGATTATGAATACATCAGAATGCTTTTGGGGCTGGAAAATGCCACGTCCACCTTTCAACGAGTAATGGACAACATACTCCAAGATCTACAAGGCACAATATGTCTGGTTTACTTGGATGACATCATCGTTTATTCTACTTCACTGCAGGAACATGGAGAAAACTTGAGAAAAGTCTTCCGGAAACTTCGCGAAGCGAATTTTCAAATACAACTTAATAAATCCGAATTTATGCATAGGGAGATCGCATTCCTCGGTAACATTGTCACCAGGGAAGGGGTGAAGCCTAACCCAGACAAGATCAAAGCTATCAAACTGTTCCCTGTCCCAACCAATCAAAAGGAATTAACAGGGTTCCTAGGTCTTCTGCACTACTACCGCAAATTCATAAAAGACTTTGCGAGACTAACCAAGCCACTAACAGAGTGCTTGAAAAAGGGAAGAAGAATAGTGTTATCATTCATTTGTTTCTATCAACATTCAATGAATGTTAAAATATTCTCATGAATAACCGAATCCTGCAGTATCCTGACTTTGAGAAACCATTTATATTAACCACTGATGCCAGCGATTTTGCAATAGGCGCAGTTTTATCTCAGGTTTCTGTGGGCGGTGATCTTCCAGTATGTTACGCCAGCCGAACGCTAACGGACTCAGAGGTTAATTACTTAACAGTGGAAAAGGAACTCCTAGCCATTGTTTGAGCGACCAAGTACTTCAGACCGTATTTGTTCGGACGAAAATTCCGAACGGATTATAACGGATTATAACGGATCACCGACCCCTCGCATGGCTGATGAACTTAAAGGCTCCAAATTCGAAATTGGTCAGATGGCGTCTAAAGCTCGAAGAACTCGACTACGAACTTATTTACAAAAAAGGTGCATTGAACACCAACGCTGACGCACTTAGTAGAATTCGTCTAAACGGCTATTCACCCACTAATAAAGTAGAAATTAATGTTACAGATTCTCAGGTCGCTAATCCTTCCACCTCAGGTGACACTGCATTCACTATTCACTCAGCTGAGGCAAATGTTGGTGACGGCATACCCATAGCAGAACACCCTATAAACATCTTCAATCTACAGATAATTCTAGTAATAACCGATAAAAAACCCCCGATATCCACTCAAATATTATTTAGGAATAAACAATGGAGAACGTTTCGACTTCCAGCATACACAGAGGAAAATATAACTATGATATTCAAAGAATACCTTGTTCCAAACAAACTAACAGCTATCCTCACAGATAACACCACCTTCAAATTAGTACAAAATACATATTCCAAACATTTTTCAAACTATAAACTAGTACGTTGCACCGAGCTTATAACAGACATCCTAGAATAAGACAATCAAGACAAAATTATTCAAGACTACCACAAAAAAACCACAGGGGCATAAATGAAACTTTTCTGCACCTCAAGAGGAAGTACTTTTTTCCGCACCTCAAAAGCAAAATCACAAAAATAATCAACAATTGTGAAACCTGTACGTTATTCAAATATGACAGAAATCCACCTAAGATAAAGTTTCAACAAACTGAAACCCCTCTCAAACCTCTTGATTGCATTTGTATTGACATTTACACCACAAATGCCCAACCAATCCTGACCTTGATAGACCGTTTCTCGAAATTCGCTGCTGCTTATACTCTCAAGGCAAGAAATAGCCTGGATATTGCTAAAAGCCTAAGACCTTTCTTTTCACTTCACGGTATTCCAAAGAAAATAGTCGCTGATCAGGGAACGTAAATGACTTCGACAATCTTTCAAGATTTGTGTGACCAATATGACACCGAGCTTCATATTACGTCGTTTCAACAATCAAGTAGCAATGCATTTGTCGAGAGACTACACTCTACCTTAACGGAAACATATAGAATCATCCATGCTGAGAGGAAGAGGACTAACCTCGATGTCGAACATGAAGATATTCGAAACGAGACATTAATAACATATAATAATGCGATACACACTTCAACAAAACTAACGCCTTACAAGTTATTTACGGGGAAAACCCATATTGGCTAGGTTAAAAGACACAGTGGAAACACAGAATTAATTTGGAAAGAAACTTTATTGACTGTGAACTGATCTGGACGAATGTTACAAAAGAACTGAACAAAGGTTACATATTAAGAAATCAAAATGGTGAAAACAAATTCCGGTGCCAACAGAATAAAATGAAACAAGCAAAGTAGTCGCGATAATTGAAAACTCCAACACTTCCCCTCAATTTGAAGACTATTTTGACTCTATATACGAAAAGGAGAATTTAATGAGATAGAAGTCCCAAACTGCGAATAAAATTTTCAAGTTTAACTCCTGACAGTGATTTGGTGAGGATATCGGCGGTCATCTCTTCGGTTGGTAGATACTGGATCTGCAGAGGGTAGACCTGGATCGCCTGTCGGATGAAATGATGTTTGATGTCCACGTGTTTCGTTCGAGCGTGGAAGATGGGATTGTGGACCAACTTCCCCGCAGACTGATTGTCATTAAAAATCGTGACCCTCGAAAACTTCTCAATGCCGAGCACCTTAACGAAGCTGGACAAGTGAATTGCCTCTCTGGTCGCGTCGGATAGGCTTACATACTCGGCTTCTGTCGAGGATAAAGCCACGATTCGCTGCTTCCGTGAGCTCGAGGAGATAGCAGCGCCTGACAGGGTGAACGTGTACCCCGTGTAAGATTTTCTGTCGATGACGCAATTGCCCCAATCCGCGTCTGCGTATCCCAGGATGCCCTCGTCGTCTCGTGCATAGCTCAACTTCATGTTGATGGTACCTTGGAGATATCGCAAAACTCTCTTGGCGGCGAGCCAATGGGCCTGGTCATGTTTGGTGTTGAATTGACTCATGTTGACGTGTTGACGGCTTACGGTATGTCCGGGCGAGTGCCGATGGCGATGTACATTAGGGCTCCGACCAGCTCCCTGTAGGGAATCTGTGCATTTCCTTCAGCGCTGGTCGGAAATTCCAATTGAGTGCCGGGTGCCAAGGGCGACTTCACAGCCTTGCACTCAGCCACCCCGAACTTCTGGAGCACTTCTCGGATGTATCCTCGCTGGTCCTTGGTCTGCTCGACTTCGATTCCGAGACAGAATC
Source organism: Stratiomys singularior (assembly GCA_954870665.1). Taxonomy (NCBI): domain Eukaryota; kingdom Metazoa; phylum Arthropoda; class Insecta; order Diptera; family Stratiomyidae; genus Stratiomys; species Stratiomys singularior. The sequence goes on along the minus strand of OX940878.1, from coordinate 84,518,772 downwards.
GGATGTTCCCCAGGTCCTTGATTTGGAAATCGGTCGCAAGCTTTTGCTTGATTTCTGCGACGCGTCTCGGATTCCGGGAAATAAGAAGGATGTCATCGACATATATGAGTGCATATGTTTCGTCCTTCTCGCCGACGTAGACGGAGGGATCTGAGGTCGTTGGAAATAGGCCGTACGATTTCATCTTGTTGCCCAATTTGACGTGCCATTGTCGGCCGGCTTGTTTTAATCCGTATAGGGCCTTGGAGAGTTTGCAGACCTGGTCGCCAGACTTCAAATCTCGTAACATCTTTTTGGCTTTGGTGACCAAGGTCCTGTCCGTTTCAACTTGGACCATCTTCTCCAAGGTCTCGGCCAACAGGACTGGCGGCTCCATGTAGACCAGGGTATCAATGTCTCCGTTGAGATAGGCAGTTGTCACGTCCAGCTGATGAATTTCAAGTCCGAACTTCGCTGCCAGTGCCATCAGGAGGCGGAACGAGTCGAGACGTGCCACGGGTGCGAAAGTTTCCGTGAAGTCAATGCCTGGACGTTGAGCACGCGCGACAACATGGGCCATGCGTCGATCCAAGGTTCCGTCCAGGTGGAACTTGTTCCGAAGGACGGTGCGGCAGCCGATCACTTTGTGATCTTTGGGCCCGTTGACTAACTCCCACGTGTTGTTCGCGACCAAGCACTTTGCTTCGGAATATATGGCGTTGAACCACTCCTCCTTGTTTTCGCTCTCCAAGGCTTCGCTGATTGGCACTTCCACGGCACTCATTACGATGCACTGGTCGTCGGCGAGATTCTCCAGGATGTCGTCTTCTGCTGGAACTGAGTCGTCTGAAGGCTCCTGCTTATCGTAGTCGTCAGGTTCGTCCAATAGGACCTCGCTGTACTGCTTTTTTGGTCGACCTCTTCTGCCCGTCCTCAAGATTTGAGGTCTGCCGCGACCTCTTTTCGTTTGCCCTCTGGCTTTCTCATTTCCGTCGATTTCGTCTGCACCAGGTGTTTCTGGTATTTCAAAGCCGTGAAAAGGTTGAAACTCGTCGTTCTCGTTCTCGTCTACTGGATTTCCAACTTGGTTCGCTGGAACTTCGGGCGCGATCGGAAGAAGTGTGACGCTTGCGTCCAACACGATTTCGCGATAAGTGCGCTCGTCCTTTTCGATGGCCTCTTCTGGTCGGCGTGATGTCTCGGGTTGAGCCGGGCTGAACTCGTTCAGGAATTTGACGTCTCTGGAGGTGCGAATCTGGCGCTCGCCTGGTATCCAAACGCGGTAGGCCTTGGATTCTACCGAATATTCCTGGAGTGGCCTTCGGGTCTAACTTCTCCTTTCCCGGCGTCTTGTCCAAGAAGAAGACCTTCTCGCCAAACGAGCGTAGGTGAGAAAGGTTTGGCTTCTTTCCGGTACATCTCTCGTGAGGAGTCATCCCTCATCCCTTAGGCTTCATTCGGTAGCGCTTTGGTCGGGCAGCGGTTCCGTAAATAATTCGCCGTGGAGATGGCTTCGGCCCAGAGCGATGGTGGGAGATTCGCATCAAGTTGCACGCAGCGAGCGGCTTCTACCAGCGTTCGGTTTTTGCGCTCTGCAACGCCGTTCTGCTCTGGAGTGTGTGGGACTGTCAGGCGATGCTGGATGCCTGAGGCCTTCAGTAGATTTGCCATTTTCCCGTTCACATACTCTCGGCCGTTGTCCAATCGGATCCGTTTTATTTTTTGCCCTAGCTGGTTCTCGACGAGATTTTTGAATTCTTGGAATGTGTCGACGACTTCGGCTTTAATTTTCAAAAAGTATACGAAGCAAGTTCGGCTGTAGTCGTCGATGAACGTGACGAAATAGCGCGCGCCTGTTGTTGACCCTGTGCGCATCGGCCCGCAAACGTCGTTATGGATCAGCTCGAGAAGGTCGGAGGAGAAGCTTTCGCGCATTCTGAAAGGAATGCTGGACATCTTCCCCGAAATGCAGGACTCGCAGGTGATGCTGTCGATCGCGGCTTCCAGTTTTAATCCGGTCGCGTTTCCCTTCAGGAGTAACTTTGACATATCTCGAGCATTCAGGTGTCCGAGACGAGTGTGCAGTTCCTGGATCTTGGACTTCGTTGGCCTCGCTTCCGCTGCGACGTGTGCGCGTTGTTCGGATTCGCCACCCACATAAAACAAGTCTCCGATGCGTTTCGCGACCATTTTTATGTCACCGTTCTCGTCTGTCACAACCGCGTTCGATTTGCTAAAAGTGACCTCGCAGTCCCGGTCGACGATTTTAGCAATCAAAACAAGATTCGATCTGAGGTCAGGGACGTACAGCATGTTTTCCAGCGTAACAACATTGTCCGGGCTGTCCGCGATCGCAACGCGTACGTCTCCCTTTCCCTCCACTCGCGTTTCCGAGTTGTTAGCGAGTTTTAGTTTTCCGCACTTGTCACTCGTGTTTATGAATGCGTCTTTGTTGCCACATAAATGTGAAGTGCATCCCGAATCCAAACACAAATATCATCCGCGTTGGTCGATTCACGCGCGTTATCGACGAAGCAACACCAGCCACTGGTTTCCGATTTGTCCTGGTTGCTGCCGTCTGCGTTCGCTTTTTTCTTTTCCCAACACTCGCTTTCTTTATGTCCGTTTTTGTGACAATACCCGCACTTGTATTTACGTCGCATTTCACTTCGTTTGTCTTTGTTTTGTCCGAAATTGTCACTTGCACTGCCATTGTTTTTCGAACCACTAGCGCCACCTTTGGACTTTTGTGGGAACTTGTTTGGTTTCTTTGAAGATGGCCGTCCTCTCGCAAACATGGCGGCGCCGGCGTCTTCTTTTCCGGTCTGGATTCGCGCGTTATGTTCTTCGATTATTTTCACTTTCAGCGACTCGGCTTCCGGTAGATTTTCCCGGGATTTGATGGCGCACCGGAAATTCTCGTAGCTGCAGGGCAGGCTGTAAAGTAGCATGATAGCGAGCAGTTCGTCGGGAATGTCGATGTTCATTGCTTTCAGCTTGTCCGCGGCGTCGAAGAATTCGGCAAGGTGCTTGATCACGTCTTCGCCTTCCTGCATTTTGGCATGGGCGAGGCGTTTGAGGAGGGTGGCCTTTCTGGCCGGACCTTTTGATGCGTACACCGATTCCAGTTTGAGCCAGACTTCTCTTGAGGTGTTGCAACCTTAAATCTGGGCGAGCTCTGACAGATTGATCGCTAGGATCAGGTCCGCTTTCGCCTTGCGATCGTTCGTCAGCCATGCCTTGGCTGCAGCTTCTGCGGCTACCAGCGCTTCGCCTGCGCCTTCCACGGCCGGTTGCACAATTTCGCCGGAGACGTATCCCCACGTATCGTTTCGTATGAGAATAGCCTCGGCTTGGATGCGCCACGTGTCGTAATTATCCCGCGATAAAGTCTCGAGTCGCGTGGTCGTTGTCGCGTGCGCCATTTCGTTTGGCTGGCTACGATTCTTTGCGTTACGTTTTTCGACTTTTTAGCTTCGCGTTGACATAATTTTCGATACGTGATTATCTGTGTTCCGTGCTGTCTGGGCCCATTACCTATTGGCTAGGTTAAAAGACACAGTGGAAACACAGAATTAATTTGGAAAGAAACTTTATTGACTGTGAACTGATCTGGACGAATGTTACAAAAGAACCGAACAAAGGTTACATATTTAGAAATCAAAATGGTGAAAACAAATGGCGGTGCCAACAGAATAAAGTGAAACAAGCAAAGTAGTCGCGATAATTGAAAACTCCAACAACCCATATTTTCAACAAAAACTTAGTCTATAAGGACGAACATGATTACTGAAAGCGACTGAATGAGTTCAGATCTATGATATACCGTCAGGTCAAAGAAAGAATCGATGCATACACGAAAAGGAATTTAGATAAACTGAACACTTCCCGTGAAGTTCCACAGACATTTCAAGAAAATGAAATCGTATTCAGACAAGAGTGTAGGAGGAATAAAATGACCCCTAGATTTAAGAAACAAAAGGTTAAGACTAACAATAATATCACTATAACAACCGACAAAAATCAAAAATTACACAAGGCAAAACTTAAACGAAAATCTAAATTTCAAGGAGCTTTAACGAAGGAGCAGAAAATAGAGATACACGATTTGTGAGACAATCTGGGACTACTATCGCTTAAACTAGGAGCTGCTAGAATAATCGAAGGACACAGTAACCTAATACATATTGTAGAACTTGATACCTACAGACGAACCATAGACCAAATACACGACTCAATAGACCAAATAGACCAAGCTGATGTTTATCAATAAAACTCAACGAAGTTAAAACAAAATTAAAAGTTCTTCTTCCTCAAGGAAAAGTAAAGCGAGGAATCGTGAATATTTATTTTTCGATTTCGAATATGTTAAAAACGAACCGAGAACTAATCGATAATGGAATGAAAAAAGAACACCACCTACAACATTGATATTTTGCACAATCATTTAAATAATATAGCTGAAGCAATTACACTTGCTAGACTCAATATAATTTCAAAACAAATTTTGAATCCAGACGAACTATCGGAATTCTATTACATACTTTCGATACAAAACATAGAGATCATATCAGATGAAAATATATATGAACTTTTAGGCTTACAAGTTTACTTAAATGGCTCTAATTACATATTTAATGTCCAAATTCCGCTAATACAGAACACCACCTACGAATTTTTCCATGTTATACCTATCCCTATTCAAAATTCCAAGATAATCAGTACCAAACCCTATATTGCCTTTAACCATAACGATATCCAACAATTTGACCAAATATGCTCCAAAATCGAGGAAATGTACTACTGCGATAAACCAAAAATCAAAAACAAGAAGCGAACTACTTGATGTATCGCAAGTTTGATAAAAAATGTTCCAGCCGATTGCGAATACATCATTGGTGATAACAATGGACAAATTTACCAACCCAAGCGAAGCTTCCTCCTGTTTCTAAATGCACCTAAAACAATAATCGACTCTGATTGTCATGATTGTCCATTCAAGGCAACGTTTTGATTCATTTCAAGGACTGTAGAGTACAAGCCAATGGTATAATGTACGAGGATCACTCTAAGAAATTTTGAGACGACATCATCATCCACTCTGTAATGTTCAACCAGCTCAAACTTTCCGCCAATATGAACAACATCACCTTGAACCAACTGGAAGAATTCCACTTCGAAACAAGCGGCAATATCCAAACCGTGCAAGCTGAAACAAAAACAAGAGACATACTCACCCCATCACTGTGGCTATCGCAAGGAGTCATAATTTTCGCACTAGTATTTTGGATCATCCTCAATATTCGAATATTAACATCGGGCCCAACAGAAGAAACTCCGAAATTAGCATTCCTACTACCGACACTTTTATCCAAGGGGACCCTCAGTAACGCGACAACAATCAACATGACGAGAAAACACCATCAACATTCTGAGAATTCCAGAAAATTCACCTGATACTTCATGGCTGCACTCTTTGCCTGGGAACAGCAATTTTGATTGTAATGCTGTTTCAGCTAAATAAAATTATAAATTGAATTGAATGTAAGAAGAGAGTTCAGGTAGAATACAGGTTTCGCGAATATAAGTCGCGCGAGTTACGAACGGTTCCCATATGCAAGCATAATGCTTCCCACGTACAGCGCATTCACCTTCAACATCTTTGATGACACCTGCAAATTGCCAGATGATATCCGATCGCAGTAGACGCTGACTAGCATAAGTAGGCCTCTGGCACACGTTGCTACACTTGCAATTAAATCTAACAATTGTTTTGTTAAAATCATTTTTACAGTCAGTTATTTTTGGGTGGTAGAAGCGTTAAGTCGAACTAATAAAGTCTATTTTAAAAAACCTAATTCGTTTTTTTAAGAAGACATGTCGAGACACATGTAATTGGCGCAGTCGATTAAAGTAAGGGCGGAGAAGTTCCGGAAAAGTTTTTGAAAATAAGTAAATCGGAGGATAACCGGTTTTTCGCGACGGAATATTGCGGTTAAAATTTCGAAAACTTTTTGCGAGTGACGCGAGGTGAACGTTGCGATAAGCAGACTCGACGAAGGAATATTGTCATCAAAGTCCCGAAAAAAAAAAAAAGGTGAAGATGGAAAGTATGCTAATAATTCTCTGGTAAGTCAGATTTTTGGATTCATGTCCTCTCCGTACAAAATTCCTCCTAGACAAGGAAAACCCTACTCTCTCTCAAAAACCTCCAGGCTTAGAAGATTTAGCAATATATTAAAAATTAGAAATACTAGTGAAAGTGAAAGTAGTAGTGGAAATTCGGTACAGTTCTGTGAAACTTCGTGCGAACTTACTAATTCACTGCATCGTTCAATAAGTTCAATTGAACTTAATAAAAATAATTTAGATACTAACATAAACGATAATAATATTAACACGGTTAAAAATAATAGTAACGATAATAAAATAGATAATAATACTATTAGTAATAATAATATAAGTGGAAGTAATAATAAAACAAATTTAAACATGGCAAATCCAAGCACTAGTGCAAGTGAAATGACAGTGACTACACTTGACCTTTTCAATTCGTTAAGAATTCCCGATGCCATTAAGGATTTACCAAAATACGACGGTAATCCTAGGCTTTTGTTCGATTTCATTGACAATGTCGACGAAATCCTTAATCTGCTACGAGCGGCCAGTGGAACACCCTACGGGCAGCTCATGCTGAGGGGAATAAGGAATAAAATTGTAGGTGAGGCTAATGAGATCCTAAATATGTACGGGACTCAGTTGAACTGGGACCAAATAAAGGAAAACTTGATTCTGCACTTTGCAGATAAAAAAAACGAAACTTCGCTAATACGAGATTTGCATAATCTTAAACAAAATTCCGATTCGATCCAAAAATTTTACGGTGAAGTAATAGAAATACTTTCGAGTTTGGTTAATCATGTGAATATCCACGAAAAGGATCCCGGGGTGATATCTGCAAAGAAGGCTCTTTTTTCGGAAATGTGCCTGAACACATTTTTAAGTGGTCTTAGATAGCCTTTAGGCTCCATAATTCGCGCAATGAAGCCGGAATCTTTAGCATCTGCTTTTGCATATTGCATCAAAGAGCAAAATATCTCTTAATCTAAGTCGGATGTTAACAAAAGCATTATGAACCCAAAACCAACTAGTTTAACAAAGCCCAATTTTCTCAATCCATTTTCCCAATTCTTAAACTCATCTAGTAATTACAAAAACTTTAAAACACCTCATCCAAACCCACCGAAACTTTCGTTCCAGGCATATGCACAGCCTTACGCACCTTTTCAAATGAATTTCCCTGTACAAAAACCAACATTTACTAACCTACCCAATTTCAGAACATATCCGCAACCTTTACAAAATTTCAGACCACAACATAGTAATTATTTTAATCAAAATATTCAACGACCATTTGGCATACAAAATAATTTTCAGAGTCCCCAAATAAGACCCCCAATGTCTAACAAGTCTAATAATGTACACCCCCAAAAACCAGAACCTATGGAACTAGGTTCAACTATAGTTAGACGCGTTCAACCACAATATAATCGTCCCCAAGATAACTTTTTCAGATCAACAGGGCCACCAAGAGTCGCATCTAAGGAAATATTTAATATTCCGGAACAGGGTTATCCAGACAACATCCCGCAAATGGAACAAGGACTTACAATGAATTCTATACCCTACTCTGAAAACCATTACGAAGACCCCAACCAATTTGCTGAAAATTTCACTAACTCGATTTATACATCTCAATCTCAACAATACTACCCTAATCGGTACTATTCCCCTGGTCCAGCGGACACATCAAACCACCACGATTATATAAAAAACGTTGAAATTGTTGATGGAAATTTTGGTTGTCTAGCCTCCAACAACCTGTCGGATACTTAGACGTTAATACACATGGTAATACACTCCCATATATCCACATTTCATCCCCTTTCGGACGACCACTTAAGTTCTTGATCGATACAGGAGCATCTTCATCGTTTATTAACCCCGAATATGTGAACCCCCACGACTTAAAAAAAATTAACCCGATTATAATTAATACAGTTCTTTCAAAACACAAGGTAGAACAGTAAGTCACTCTACCGAATTTCATCGAATTCCAACAAAACGGCTTCATGAAATTTTTGGTATTTAAATTTCATGGATATTTCGACGGATTACTAGGGATAGACACACTTAGTGCTTTAGACGCTAAAGTGGATGTCGGCAACAAAAGGCTAATCACTAAAAATGCCATATTACCTTTAATTTCCAAACCCAACCTAATTTCACCAAGGTACACTATACCTTCTAATTCTAAATTAATTGTCAAACTACCAGTGGATGTAGAAAATGGTGACATTTACATCAAACCTACTAGAATAACTCAAGAACTGTTAATCTCGGAAGGAATATACACTGCCCATGACTGGCACGCATTGGTGGAAATTGTTAATCATTCTCAAGCCGACCAGATACTACTTCTCGAACAACCACTCATGGTTGAAAATCTTCACAGGAACTATCACCAAGTAAACAATCTTAGTGTCAGCTATGAGAAGGAGAGTTCACCTCTTACTCCCTCTGAGGACATTATTAATCTTCTGCGAACCGAACACCTAAATCAAGAGGAACGGAAAGAATTGTTCAAAGTTTGTCGTGAATTTGACGATATTTTCCTCCGTGAAGGGCAAAACCTTACTTTTGCCAACCAAGTTAAACACCGTATTAGGACGGACGACGAACTTCCCATATACACAAAGTCGTATAGGTATCCATTTGTCCACAAAGAAGAGGTTCGTAAGCAAATATCGGAGATGCTTGCACAGGGTATAATTCGCCCCAGTTATTCTCCATGGAGCTCCCCTGTGTGGATAGTCCCGAAAAAACTGGACGCAACCGGAAGACAAAAATGGAGATTGGTAATTGATTATCGCAAACTGAATGAAAAAACAGTCAGTGACCGATATCCACTTCCCAATATCAATGACATACTCGATAAACTTGGGAAATCCATGTTTTTTTTCAACCATAGACCTCGCAAGCGGTTTCCATCAAATAGGGATGGATCCCAGAGATATTCCTAAGACAGCCTTCACCGTTGAAGGAGGGCATTATGAATACGTGCGCATGCCTTTTGGGCTTAAAAACGCGCCTTCAACATTCCAAAGAGTTATGGATAACGTTTTAAAGGAACTGCAAGGTACTATTTGTTTGGTCTATTTGGATGATATAATCATCTACTCTACCTCTCTACAAGAACATGTCGAGAATCTTAAGAAGGTTTTCCTAAGATTACGAGACAGTAATCTTAAAGTACAATTCGACAAGTCTGAATTTCTCAAGAAAGAAATAGCTTTCCTAGGCCACCTTATTACAACTGAAGGGATAAAACCAAACCCGGACAAGGTCCAAGCGATATTAGACTTTCCATTGCCTAAAACCCCCAAAGAAATTAAATCCTTCCTCGGACTTTTCGGCTATTACCGGAAATTTATTCGAGACTTCGCTAAACTCACGAAACCCCTCACACAATGTCTAAAAAAGGATCAGAAAATTGAATTGACTGGCAAATATGTAAAAGCATTTAATGATTGTCGAGACATATTAATGAACGATCCACTTCTCCAACATCCAGACTTCAACAAACCCTTTGTCTTAACGACAGATGCCAGCAATTTTGCACTTGGTGCTATTTTATCCCAAGGCCCCATTGGTAGTGATAAACCCATCTGTTATGCAAGCAGAACACTAACAGACTCGGAAATCAATTACTCTACTATAGAGAAAGAACTCTTGGCGATAGCCTGGGCCACGAAGTACTTTAGGCCATATCTTTTCGGCCGAAAATTCAAGATCGTTACAGATCATAAACCCCTCACTTGGCTCATGAACTTAAAAGATCCAAACTCCAGGTTAGTGCGCTGGAGACTGAAGTTGGAAGAATTCGACTATGAGATTGTTTACAAACAAGGAATACAAAATTCTAATGCGGATGCATTAAGTCGAACCCCGAAAAACTCAGCACACTGTCACGTGATCGCAAAATTTAAGGAAGTCAACATCAACGAAACTGGTAACATGGAGAACGCGTCAATGCAAACCACAAGAGGTACTACCGTACACTCCGCGGAAGAAAACCTAAATGATGGAATTCCCATCTCCGAACAACCATTGAATGAATTTTCCTTACAAATTATATTGGAAAAAATAAATAGACGACCTCAAACAAATGTGAAGACCCCTTTCAGAAATAAGCAGCGCCGCACTATCCAAATGCAAGAATTCTCTGAACAGAATGTTATTGAATTGATTAAAAGGTTCATTCCCCCTAATCGTCTAACTGCTATCTACAGTACAGACGAAATCTTCAAGACAGTCCAAGAAGTATATTCAAAACATTTTTCAGCGTCCCATAATCTCAAATTAATTAGGTGCACAGAAATAGTAAATGACATCACCGAAAGCGATGAGCAGGATTCCCTCATAAATGATTACCATCAAAAAAATAATCATCGTGGCATAAACGAAAGCCTATTACATCTTAAAAGAAAATACTATTTTCCCCATATGAAAACAAAGATCACTCAAATTATTAACAACTGCGAACAATGCCAGACTTTAAAATATGATAGACGTCCACAAAAACCTAAATTTCAAGCTCCCGAAGCCCCTAAAAAGCCACTCGATGTCATACATACGGATATATACACAATAGATAAACAATATATTTTCACTATTATTGATAAATTTTCTAAATTTGCCGCAGCTTACATTTTACCTGCTAGAAATAGTCTAGCAATCATAAAATCATTAAAACATTTCATCAGGTTCCACGGTACCCCTGAAAATATAGTGACTGTAGTAACAGACCAAGGTACTGAATTTACCTCCACCCTATTAAATGATTTCTGTAAGCAATATAACATCAACCACCATACAATTTCATACCAACAATCAACTAGTAACGCCCCCGTAGAAAGACTCCACTCCACACTTACCGAAACATATAGAATAATCTATTATAAGCATAGAGATAAGGACCCCGAAGATATTTTGAATGAGGTAATAGTTACATATAATAATGCCATACATTCAGCAACTAAGTATACACCATTCGAACTCTTTTATGGTAGGACTTATAAATTTAACAATAGTTTACAATCTAGTAGTAAACACGAATATTTACAACAGCTAAGAGAATTTCAAACTAAGTTACAAGTTGAAATTAAAACTAGATTAGACGAGCAAACCGGAAAAAGATTAAAGAAATTAAACGAAAATCGAGAATATCCCGAAATTCAAAACGAAGGTTCATTAGTATTTAGAAAAGAATGTAGAAGGAATAAGCTTAGTCGTAGATTTACAAAACATAGGGTAAAGGAAGATAACCATTTAACTCTTATTACTAATAAAAACCAAAAAATACATAAGTCAAAGATTAAGAGGAAACGCAAATTTCAGGCAAGCACTGCTAATATTCGGACAGAAGATAGACATACAGGATCTATCAACTAATACTGGGTTATTACCGATCAAACTAAGAAACGCGAGATTAATAACGTCCCATAGTAATCTAATACACATAATACAACCCGATAATTATGTAAACAATATAAATAAAATATCTGACTCACTTCAAACTTTTGAAAACAATAGTGAATTGATTGATTCTTTAGAAGTAACTAAAAACAAACTTAAAGAAGTTAGTAACAAACTGTACTCGCTAATGCCTCAAAAACGCATGAAAAAAGGACTCATAAATGGTTTAGGAACAATAATCAAAAGTATAACCGGTAACTTAGACGCAAAAGATGTTGTTGAAATTAATAACGAAATAAATAAAATTATAAATAATGAAAATAAACTCAACACAGAGATAACCCAACAATCTAAATTAAACGGGCAAATGATGGAAAGATTCGAGAATATAACAAACCATATAAATCAACAACAAACAATTATAACAAACTACCTTAATTACATAAATGAAATTCTAAAAACTAACTTAAAAATGAATATAAAACCCTAAAGTACGCCCAGTACCTAAACCAAATAAATCATAATATCGACCTATTGAACGACCATTTAACAGGAATTTCCGAAGCCATCCTTTTGGCAAAATTAAAAGTAATATCAAAGATGATATTGAATCCACGAGAACTTGCTGAACTGTACCACATATTCGAAAGCCAAAATATGAACATTTCTTCAACTGAACAGATTTACGAATTGCTACGTCTCCAAGCCTACTCCAACGGTACCAATATTATTTTTAACATTAAAATTCCCATTATATCAGAAGAATCCTATTCTCTTTTCCACATAATTGCCCTACCAATCCAAAAAACACAAATAATCCAGACCAAACCTTACCTTATCATGAACTCCCACCACATCCAAAATCTAGACGAAGAATGCCATAGCGTCGAAAGGACTTTCTACTGCTTACAAAACGAACACTGGAAACCAATACAACAATCCGAGTGCATTACAAGGATAATAAGGAACGAACCAGCCCATTGTGAGCTTCATGAACGTGCTAAGGACATGGAAATCTTCCAACCAGAGCCCAACCATCTTATCTTTTTCAACGTTCCGGAAACATACATCAACACAACATGCGGGCCAAACAAGATCAAAATAAGAGGAACGATCCTTATCCGATTCGAAGACTGCCAAATCACTGTAAACGAGATTATCTACAATACCCAAAAACTTATCTACTGGGAGGAAATAAATATATACCCTACAATATTCAACGAAATCAACTTTACATCCGCAAATGAATACTCTATAAAACTGGAAAACCTTGGGAACTACCAGTTTTCAAGAAATACCGCTGTTGGCATCAAAGGAACCTATTTTGGAGAACAATACTTACTCGAAATGATGCTGGCAACAACTGGTGCAGTCATTTTCACTATCACCATCCTTGGGCTATTATTTCATCAACGATCAAAATTATTCGTAATCTCGGAAAACAAAATTATACCTACCAACGAACCAACCAGAATAAAATTCTTGTGGCCGACGGTTCAAGCAAAGGGGGGAGGAGTTACGAACGGTTCCCATATGCAAGCATAATGCTTCCCACGTACAGCGCATTCACCTTCAACATCTTTGATGACACCTGCAAATTGCCAGATGATATCCGATCGCAGTAGACGCTGACTAGCATAAGTAGGCCTCTGGCACACGTTGCTACACTTGCAATTAAATCTAACAATTGTTTTGTTAAAATCATTTTTACAGTCAGTTATTTTTGGGTGGTAGAAGCGTTAAGTCGAACTAATAAAGTCTATTTTAAAAAACCTAATTCGTTTTTTTAAGAAGACATGTCGAGACACATGTAATTCGCGCCTCGTACACAATACGGTCGCCATAATTCTCTTACTGAGAGGACTAGTCGCAGTGTGGTGGAATAGTTAAGTCCACTGGTTCAGTAAACATCAAATGCCGAGAACTTCACCGCTCGCAGGAACTCTCCCTTTCACAAACTGTCTTGGGCCTGCGCCCGTACAAAATACAACTGACCAAAGAGCTAAAGGGAAACGACCATAGACAACGAACGAACGACGACATGTGTTCGCTGAATGGGCTCTAGAGCAGTTGGGAATAGACCCTAATCTCCATCGAAATATCATCTTCAGCGATGAGGCCCATTTCCGGATGAATGGGTACGGGAAAAAACAAAATTGTCGAATTTGGAACGATACCAATTCACATGAGATGCAAATGCGTCCAATGCATTCCGAATAGTCACTGTATGGTGTGGATCTTGGGCTGGCAGAGTCATCGGTCCATATTTCATTGAGAACGACGTTGGCCAGGCCACCACCATCAAAGGTGAAGGATATGGGTTGATTATTTACAACTTCTTTTGCCCTGAATTGGATGATATGGACACGAAAGACATGTGGTTTCAACAAGACACTGCTTCTTGAAACACAGCTCATGTCACATTGAGATTTAAGGGGATGGTAATCTCATGAGATCGTGCGATTTGACCCCGTTAGACATTTTTTCTGGGATTTTCTTAAGTTGCAGGTCTACATGAATAAGCCACAAACCACAGTGGTCCACAAGGCTAACATTACCCATGCCATCGTTCAAATTCAGCCTGACTTATGCGCCAAACTCATGGAAATTTGGATATTTCGGATGCGCGTCACACATTTTCGATGATATTTCACACACACTTTGCATTATTTAAATTTAAAGACCCGAAGTACTTAATGCAAGACCCTATATGTATGCATGTATATATGTGTGAATGTACACTTTGACCTATTCATGTGTATATGTTTTTATTTCTCTATGCTTATATGCATGTATGTATATATGTGTGTACGTATGTATCTATGTGCGTTTGTATGCATGATCGTATGAATATATCCATCTCTGTATGCATGTTTGTACATATTTATGCAGGTATGTATTCATGTATGTATGTATGTATGTATGTATGTATGTATGTATGTATGTATGTATGTATGTATGTATGTATGTATGTATGTATGTATGAATGTATGTATGTATATATGTATGTATGTATGCATGCATGCATGAATGTGTACATGTATGAATGTACGTTCGTGTGTACGTATTTATTTAAATTTGTATGTTTGTACCTATGTATATATGTTTGTATGAATGCATCTATGTATATATGTATATGAATACATGTATGTGTCTAAGTGTACACGCATGCAGGTATATAGGTATGTTTGTATGTGGTTTGTTTGTATGTTTGCATGTATTTATTTATGTATGTGTAAATGTATGTATATATGTATTTATGTTTCTATATATTGGGTATGGGAATAAATTACCCCGTTGGTTTACTGATTTCCTTATTCATACAGGTGCCAATGTATGTATACATGTGTGGATGGTTGTAAGTATGTATCAGTGTATGTATTTACATTGGTAGGGATACATGTAGGCACATAGCTTTGTATATGTGTATGTTTCTATGTATGTATGTACGTATAGTTGTATAGACACATGAATCTAAGTATCGAGTGCCGTATGTGGGTATGAATGTTTGTGTGTATATATGTATGTATGTGTGTATGAATGTTTGTATGCCAGTATGTTTGTATGTATGTACAATTGTATGTATTGTTGCGCTTTGTCAGGTGCGCCACCTGCTTGCTATTCGCAAATATTGCCAATAGTGAAGATTAAACACTCGCTTATTATTTAAAATTAATTATAAAAGTTTTATTTACAGTTTTCTCTACGATTTACAATTATTTTTTTATTAAAATCACTTATAACTTTAATTAATTCGACTCTAAATTAATTAATTTCGCACTTCATCAAACGTAATCAAACACTTATTTGCTTATCCGACACTTTTCAAATCTAATCGTTTCACCGCACCTTTCTTGCGCGCACTGTCGCGTTTTCATTCACAACTGCTTGTCTCGTCGCTCGCCTTAGTCGCTTATATACAACTACCAACCATCCCAGAACCTTCCATGCGGATTGTTCTCGCGTGTACGCGTCGAGTCACTTGCACCGGGATCTGTTGTACTTGATGCGCGTGACGTGTTTGTGCTTACGCATTGGAGAAAAATCGATGGGTTGGTAGTTGTAAACATGTTTACGACTTTTTGTTTACGCCGACTACAGTACGCGTGACCTGAACACGTCACACTATCCCCACCTTAAATCTTTTTCGTCCCGAAAAAGAGTGACATTAGCCATCTCCACATCTTCCTGCTGATAATATGGGGCAAGACGGTCCAGATGCACAATTTTCATTTTTGCCCTAGGTTTCTGGTGTTCTTGTATCCGGTATACCACATCGTTGATCCGTTTGATGATTCTATAGGGTCCTTCCCAATTCGGCTGTAGCTTCGTAGATCTGCCTTTACGGCGCCGGGGGCTATATAGCCAAACCAAGTCGTCCGGCTGGAAACCAGATGAGTTTGCCATTAAGTCATATCTGGTTTTCATGCGATCAGTGGCTGACTCTATTTGTTTCCGCACTAATTGGTGTATCTGATGCAGCCGTTCCCTTAAGTCGCTTGTATACTCCGAAATAGGTTGGGGCTTCTCAGGGGGTGTCCCAAACTTCACATCAGCTGGTAGACGAATCATTTTTCCAAAGATGACTTTTGCGGGTGCTTCTCCAGTCGATGCATGTTCCGCAGTTCGGTATGCCATCAAAAATAATGGAATGCGTCGATCCCAATCTCTCTGATTTTCATCCACCATCTTGGCCAAATGTTTATTAAGCGTGTCATTGAAACGTTCGACCATTCCATCGGACTGAGGGTGAAGTGGCGTTGTCCGTGTTTTCCGTATACCTAGCACTTCACACATTTCGGCAAAAACTTGTGACTCGAAGTTCCTGCCTTGGTCTGAATGTAGTTCATGGGGTACGCTGTATCTACCAACCCACTGAGAAACGATTTGCTCCGCTACAGTAGTTGCTTCCTGGTTAGGAATTGGGTAGACTTCTGGCCACTTGCTGAAGTAATCAGCTACAACGAGTAGATACCGATTTCCCCATTCGGACTCGGGAAAGGGTCCTGCGATGTCCACAGCTATTCTTTCGAATGGTACCCCCACGTTATAGGCCTGCATTCGCCCTCTCGTTCTTCGACTTGGGCCTTTGACGGAAGCACATATTGTGCATTTTCGACACCAGTCAAGAACATCCTCTCGAGCGTGGAGCCAATAGAACCTTTCTCGCACCTTTGCCAGGGTCTTGTTTACCCCAAGGTGACCTCCAGATGTGCCTTCATGCATCTCCTTCATTACTCCTTTGACCCGACTCTTGGGAAGAACAATTTGCATCCTATGTGAAGTGCCGTCTGCCGTTTCCCATTTCCATTTCAGAACTCCATCTTCGACCTCAAGGGAGTTCCATTGAGTCCAATAACTTTTCAACACCGTGCCGCGTGCTGATATATCCTTCCACTCGGGACGTCCAGTTGTCTCTTTCCATACCAACAATGGTCGAACATCATCATCTGCTAGCTGAGCGTCCCGCAGTGCGTGCTGCGTCCAACCCTCGTCGACTTCTGTTGTGACTACACGCAGATCCACGCCTTGTTCTTTTTCCTCAGACCGTCGGCAGTGTTTACAGTGTTTACTGGACATGGGCGCCGGGATAAAGCGTCGGCATTCCCATGCACTCCTCCTTTTCGATGGACGATTTCGTAATCATAGGACTGTAGCCTTTCGATCCATCTAGCAACTTGCCCTTCTGGGTTTTTGAAATGGAGCAGCCATCTCAGGGAAGCATGATCGGTTCGAAGAACGAATTTCCGTCCGTAAAGGTACTTGTGGAACTGCTTTGTTGCTTCAATTATAGCCAGTAGTTCTTTCCTGGTTACGCAGTAGTTCCTTTCACATTTTGACAGAACTCGACTGTAGTATGAGATTACTCGCTCCTCACCGTCGACCTGTTGTGACAATACGGCACCGATCCCGTTGTTACTCGCATCGATATCAACCACGAAAATTCTTCCACGCTTGGGATATGCTAAAACCGGTGATTCACAGAGCTTATTCTTCAACGTCTCGAAGGCTTTTTCGCACTGTTCATTCCAAATAAAAGGGCGATTCTTTTCCGTGAGCTAATGGGGACACTTCGCTATTTTTGCAAAGTCTTTAACGAATCGGCGATAATAGGTCGCCAGTCCAAGGAAACTTCGAAGTTGTCGTTTGTTATTAGGTTTCTGCCAACTTCTCACAGCTTCTATTTTCTCAGCGTCCGTTTTCACACCTTTTGCTGATACAACATGTCCTAGGTACTTTACCTCAGATGAGAAAAGTGTACACTTCTGTGGGCTCAGCTTCAAGTTGGCCCGTCGTAGCCTTGAGAACACCCCTTCCAAGTTGCGCACATGTTCGTCAAACGTCCTCCCTATGACAATGATGTCATCCAGATATACCAAGCATGTTTTCCAACTTAACCCGCGGAGTACACATTCCATGAGGCGTTCGAATGTCGCTGGGGCATTGCAAAGCCCAAATGGCATTACTACAAATTGCCACAATCCAGTACCCACAGAGAATGCGGTCTTCTCTCTGTCTTTCTTGTCGATTTCAACCTGCCAGTATCCACTCTTATCTCGAGAGTAGAAAACCACTTCGAATCCGCCATTGTATCCATAATGTCGTCGATGCGCGGAAGTGGGTAGCTGTCTTTCTTCGTGACATCGTTGAGCTGCCTGTAGTCGACACAAAACCTAGTGCTTCCATCCTTTTTCTTTACCAGGACTACAAGTGAGGCCCACGGGCTGATTGAAGGCTCGATGACTCCTTGTTTTTCCATGTCGGAGATCATTGTGCTTACCTCTCCCTGCTTGGCCAACGGAAGTCGTCTTGGTGCTTGTCGAATCGGCTTAACGTTTTGTGTGTCTATAACGTGAGTCACCATACTCGTACGTTCTTGATCGTCGTGACCAGTTGAGAAAATATCGCGATATTTATTCTCCAATTCCGAGGCTTTCTTGAACTGCTCTGGTGATATCTTGGTTGGTTCCAATATTGTTGACACTAACTCACGGGATTCCCCGGTATTTTGTTTCCTAGCTGGATATTGGCTATCTTCCACTTCCAACGACGTTACAGTAGAGACAAGCTGACAGCTCGCGATAATGTCTCCAGCTTTGATGTGGGTAGCTGAGTCCGAGGTGTTAAGGACTCTAACTGGCACGCATCCACTCTTATTTGTTGTTACGAGTGTCCGTCCCAAAATTAAATTATATAGTGCCGGTGTTTTTGTTGGCTCAATTAGGTAGGATCTATTGTCTCCAGGATCACCTTCAAATTTGGCCCATACAATGCTCTCGGAGGATTTCGGTACGTCAGTGTCAGCACTTACGACCACTTTCGGTGTTGAGATGTTGTCGTAATGCCCGTCCATTAAGATCTCAACATTCCGCCATCTTAAGACCCGTCTGCCCAAATCCAACGTAAGACCGTGTGGTCTTAGGAAATCCATTCCCAGGATGCAGTCGTCCATTATATCAGCAACAAGAAACTCATGTTGAAACAGTATATCCCCTACTTGTACTTGGAGTTTGATCTCGCCGTATACGGGTGCTGCTTCTCCCGTTGCTGTTCGTGACAAAATTGGTTTGTCTTTGGAGAGAACATGCCCGCTCACCAAATCTGGTCGCAATATTGACCTTGTTGCACCAGTATCAACTGTGAGGGTGCAAGATTCACCGTCGACTTGTCCACGAACACATAAGTCTGCCTCTCCCCGATGTAGCCTAGATACTGTGATGGTGGTTCTGGGGACTTTGATCCTCCTAGCCAACCTCTGCCCCGCGAAGTTGGCTCTTACGCGTTTCCCAACCCCTTGGATTGAGGGGCCTTATTGCCAGGCTCTGTTTTTGGCCTTGATCTCCTTCTAGCGGCACATGCCGGGCAGTAGCTTAATTTACTTTGCTGCTTGCAGTTTCGTTGGAGATGACCTCGTTCACCACAATTCCAGCATATGGCCGCACCATTCACCTGCGCTTCTTCGCTGATGTCAACACGCTCACATAAACATTCTTCCGTTGTAACCTGTCGGATCCTGGCTGTGTTACGAGTTGTTGTTTTGGCAGCTTCAAAATTTAAACAGTATGCCAGGGCGTCCTTTACTGAACATTTTTCCAAAGAGGATAAGCCAAAAGTGCAAGCCTTTCAGTATCCTGAGCCAACTGCTGTAGAGTTTCACCTGGTTTCTTCATCCGGTTGCGCAGCTGCGACCTGTAGATCTGCTTCAGGTGATCATCTCCATTTCTCATGCCGAGTGCGTTAATGATAGCGATAGAGCTTGACTGCGACTCAGCAGGGACAGTTTGGAGTATTTCCGCAGCTGGGCCTCTCAGAGCAAGAATTAAGGCTGTTGCTCGCTCCTGGTCATTCCAGTGATTTGCTTGAGCGGCAGCTTCAAACTGGGTTTTGTAAATGCTCCAAGCCATTTGTCCGTCGAAAGTTGACGCTTTTACACTCCTTGTTGAGATACTGGCTGTATTCGTTATCGGGCTTGGGTTACTCGCTATTAGGCTTGGGCTGGTCATTATCGGGTTCGGGTTACTCAATATCGGGATCGGGTTGCTCGCTATCGTTATTTTCCCTTGTTTTAAGTCTTCTTTTATTCTTTCAATCTCTTCCCGAACCGTCTCCACTTTGCTCATCCTTTCTTCCACTTTGTCCATCCTTTCTTGGAAACCTTCAATTTGATGGTTAAGCTTTCGGCTTAGTTCACCTAAATCTGCTCTTAATTTAGCTGATTGCTTGTTGAACGCTGTTGACTGCCGGTCGAGCTTCTCATTTAAGTCAGTTGACTGCCGGTTGAACTTCTCATTTAAGTCAGTTGACTGCCGGTTGAACTTTTCTTTTAAGTCAGTTGACTGCCGGTCGAGCTTCTCGTTCAACTCGGTTGATTGCTTTTGCATTACCATCAACATTCGCATCAGCCCTTGTGCACTCAGAATTTGTTCTTCCTCCTCGCCTCCAGTGCAACTTTCAGCATCGGGAAACTCAAAGAACCATGGATCCATTCCTTCCGCTACCAGCGCTTCGTTTAACCGGGTGATTAACCTAGCCTTGCTTCCTTCGGTGGACATTTTCCGCTTTTCCAACTCCTCCTTTAGTTCCCGCAAAGTGAGAGCGTTGATTTTACGCTGCATTTTTCTTACAAATTTGCAAAAGTTCACAAAAAGTTTTCACTATAGTTCGCTTTTTTTTCTTCTTTTTTTTTTAAGTGTTTGCGTTCTTTCACTTCACTATTGCACGAATAATCCCACTTCTGACACCAGTGTTGCGCTTTGTCAGGTGCGCGACCTGTTTGCTATTCGCAAATATTGCCAATAGTGAAGATTAAACACTCGCGTATTATTTAAAATTAATTATAAAAGTTTTATTTACAGTTTTCTCTACGATTTACAATTATTTTTTTATTAAAATCACTTATAACTTTAATTAATCCGACTCTAAATTAATTAATTTCGCACTTCATCAAACGTAATCAAACACTTATTTGCTTATCCGACACTTTTCAAATCTAATCGTTTCACCGCACCTTTCTTGCGCGCACTGTCGCGTTTTCATTCACAACTGCTTGTCTCGTCGCTCGCCTTAGTCGCTTATATACAACTACCAACCATCCCAGAACCTTCCATGCGGATTGTTCTCGCGTGTACGCGTCGAGTCGCTTGCACCGGGATCTGTTGTACTTGATGCGCGTGACGTGTTTGTGCTTACGCATTGGAGAACAATCGATGGGTTGGTAGTTGTAAACATGTTTACGACTTTTTGTTTACGCCGACTACAGTACGCGTGACCTGAACACGTCACAGTATGTATGTTATGAATTATGTGCGTATGTATCTATGAATGTATGTATGCTTGTAAATATATATGTTACTGTTTATTCATGTATGTATGCATATCACTAGTTAATTAGTCACTAGTTAGTTAGTCACTAGTTAGTGACTTATCTGCTGATAGTTTGCTGGCTGATCTCACAAATATTTCGCTTCGTTTTAAAATTCAGAATACAGAATATTCCTTTAAGTATATTTCTGAGCATTTTCGGTGATTTTCTTTCCAACTGATTCTCTAAAACACTAAAAGGCGACCGTTCCACCTTTATTGGTGCTGAAAAATATCAAATGCGCAAATCCAACTTAGAAACGTTTCTGACCATACAAACTTGCACTTCGATTGCACATTTTGTAATTTTTGACGTACTCACTACAGATACGTCAGAAGTTAAATTTTACTCTTCGCGCGGCTTAGAGACGTCCGGAGGGAGCTTTTATGGAATATGGGTATTTCTTCCCTTACACTTCGTTCTTACATTTCTTAAATCTTGATTACGTTAAAATCGAACGGCGGACAAAACGGATTGGAAAATTCGCTGTCTAAACTAGTCACTCCTGCGCAAGAAAGCAGGATTCAAATGTAACATATATTTGAAATAGTTACTTTTTCGACGCATAGATTTCTTCCCAAAAACATAATGAAAAATTGTAATGTAGCAATAACAATAAAATTGCAAATCTCTATACCGAATGGAGCATTTGTACATCAGATGTAAGGTACGTATCTGCACCAATAAAAATATGGAAAAAATATTCACATCTTTAATTCTCTTATTTGTTGACTTACTTTCCTATTTCCACTGTTAACTTTCGAAAACGTTCTTTGAGCCTAGCAATTAACAAATGATGCTGATGATGTGTTATCCATCCTACGTCATTTCTGCGCACAAAAATGCGGTCGCTTCGAATGATCTTTTATATAAACCGAAGCCAAAGCGCTTCCTCTTCTTTGGTTAAACAAGCGCTTACTCTTCGCTTGTTATACAAGCGCTTATAACATCAAACATTCTGCTCGACAATGAAGTGCTTACCATTCCCTTCAAGTTAAAGTTTCAAGTTCAAGTTTTTTTCAAGTTTCAAATAATTTATAGGCTGAATTTCTGTTTATTTATGTACAATTATTTACAATTATTCTTAGCCTATTACTTAACCTACGGGTTTCCCCTAATGTCTATACCCAGAGCAGAATACAAACTATAATTTTAATTTTTTTTTTCATTGATTCCTTAGTAGTTATATTAAAATTTCTTCCTTAATACAGTTACACCCTAAGTGTGGCCTTTAATATCCATCTTTTCGCTTACATTTACATAATATTAATTTTTATTATAATTAGTTATACTCTAAAACAATATTTGACTATGTTTGAATGTTTAATCTTCTTATTATCTATTCTTATTAACTACTGCTCGCTCAAGCAACCTCTTAGCATAGGGGTTGATTGTTTCCACGGCTGCATCCCGGTACAGTAGTCGGTTGGGGTAGGGCCGTCCACCCTTTCATTTATAAATCCCAATGCAAGCCGGAAGGATTCTGCGCTTCAGTAATCCTATCTTGCTCAATTTGTACGTCGCTTTTGCCTGCCGGATCTAGACCGCATACATCAGTATGGGCCTGATAACCGACTTGTACGCAAGTAACTTCACCCGCTTGTTGGTTGTTGACTGTTTCCTGAAAAGAAGTAAAAGGAGATGGTATGTGTACCTAGTTTTCTTTAATACAGCGTTCACGTGAGCACTAAAGTTGTTGTTCTTGTCAAAAATTACCCCCAGCTTTACTCTGGTGTCACAGATACTGCTCGTGCGACGTCCAGATTTTTGATGTTGATGCTTGAAAAGGTTCAGCTCGCTTTTCATCCCCACATTTCATAATATAATGTTAACGATTCCAAGTACCTTTGGAGTCTCGTACTTGCAAAGCGGAGATTGTACTCAGAAAATCACACCAGTAAGTTGTCAGCGAAGGGATTCACCTCGATTCCAGGTCTAAATTCATCCCTGATCCCTGGGATGTTGGACGTTAATATATTGAAGAGTACGGGACATCCTGTGGGACCCTCGAATTAATGATAAAGGGTTCAGAGCTAGCTCGACCAGACACCGCAAAGACAGTTCGTCCCCTCATGAAGCTGCCTACAATTTTCGTAACATTAACCGGAAAGCCCAGTTGGATCAGTTTGTAGATAAGTCCGTCGATCCAAACCGAATCAAAATCTTTTTCTACGTCGATGAGACATGTTGCAACATCTTTTTTTTTCTGTCAGTTCTGTTTTATCCTGGTTTGGAAAACAGCCAAGGCGTCTATCGTTGAGTGACTTCTTTTGAAGCCAAATTGTCTTTCCGGCACAGTTCCTGCCCCTTCAGAGAACTGTGTGATGCTTTGGAGGACTACTTCCTAAAGTATCTTTCCTTCATTAGACAAAAGAGATATTGGGCGAGTGTCGACTTCGTCTGTGCTATTAGATTGCTTCGGAATAGCAAATATTTTTGCGCACTTCCATTGCTGTTGGAAGTAGAAAATGTTAATGCAGCTATTTAGACGGAATGCAAGGAGAACAAAATACGTGTGGGGAGTTTTTTTTAAGAAAAAATTTGAAATTCCAACAGCACCAGCCGATTTTTGGAATTTTGCTCAAGTGCGAGCATCCTGAGGCTTTCAGGGCTCAGAAACAAGGTACTGCGAATAAGTGCGTCAGAGGGATTCGAATCAGAAAATCTAGTCAAGTACAGGCTCTTGTGGTCTTTGTCGAACGTTGATATTGTTCTTTTTACTAGTGAATTGAAAGCAAAGTCCTCACTTGCTTTCTCCCATTGAAGAACATTGGCAAAGTCAGATGCTCTTCTCGAAATCATTGTATTTAGGGACATTATTAGAAGTATACTCGCTGATACTTCCAGTTAACCATATTTAAGTTGCGACGGTATATCCTTGACAGCAATTTCCTGAGGGTGCTACGTGTACGTATGGTAAGTCTCTCTAAAGGTAATTTTTTGAAGAATTTTTTATGAATATCTTTGAATAACCAGCGCAAAGGTTTGAAGTCAAACAAGCGGAGCCTTCTTCGATCTCGGTGGGTAAGAAGTTTCTCGATTCGTTGATCGAGATTTCCTCAATCCTTCTACTCAGGTCAGCATTAACTGCTTCCCAGTCTATGCGCTTGTGTGGAATAAAGAGCTGTGGGTCTGCTACCTCCAGCTTTACACCCTTTTTACCTCCTAACGCGAGTTGTACCAAAAAGTGTTCAGACTCGGCGTCGATGACTCCACATTCGAAATTCCTCCAGCTGTGAGAGATATTTACAAGGTTGGCAGACACAATGAAAAAAATCAATGGTTGACGAGCTTCTTCGAAAGGTGGGTTCGTTCGGCGCAATCAAAATGAAATCCATATTTGCTTGCACTCAGTTGAACGGAGCCGTTCCTCATCACTTGGATACTGTATTATCCCAGAAAGCATGTCTTGCATTCAAAACACCCCTTTTCGCAAAGAAATCGAACTTTTCACACAAAGTAAGGACTGTTTCCAAGTCTTCAATAAGATTTCCACCCGAATATCCGTGTTTAACGTATATTCCAACAAATGCAAATGTATGTAACCCCCCAGGAAAGAGCTCAATATCATGTCATCTGCGCATTTTAAACTTGGAAGACAGTGTTTTTGAGTTTTGAGATGTTCCATGAAAGCCATAGCTACTCCATGGATGCCATCTGGGTCGTCATCCCTTATGACTTTATATTTCCCCAAGTGAACTTTGTATTTTTATTTTCACTCTTGTTTCTGAAATGAACAAAAAATCTGGTCTATGCATGTCCAAGTATTCTTGGACAGAGTTCCTTTTGAAACGTGGGGCTAGCGAGCAAATGTTGAAAATGGAGAGCTAGATGGAGGTCATCGCGACAACAGATTTGAAGGCGAACTCAAAGTACGCCGGCCTTTTGTCACTCAGATTAGTGAGTTTTTTGTATTGTTGAATGAATGAATGAACAAGTCACACCCGAAAAATTGTTTGCAATCATTGGACATTTTGGACAGTTTTTCTGTCTTTTTGCTGCTGTAAATCAGTATTTACTTTGGGTTGCCGTACAGGCTGAGCTGGCTTGGCTGCACCCCTTGCTATACTAGCGAATGAGACACCATTTATAATAGTGTTTTTTTAAAGCGAGCAGTGACGAAGTCCCTACTTTCTTCCTTCTTCGTTTGGAGATTCCGTCTACTCTCTTCAGTCTCCTTGGCTTTTGGACATCCCCTGAAACTCGCGGGGTGACCCTTACTATTGCAATGCACACAAAAGTATGAAGCCTTTGGCAGTTAAAACACAGCGATGTGTTTGATTTCGTCAAACGCTCCCAATTTACCTTTTGGTGTAGGAGCGTTTTTACACTCATCGTACTAATTTTACACTCATTGAGGCTTAAATTGAATAAGGAAGGACGAAAGCGATTTTTTTTCCTTCCTGGACGTCACTTTTGAGAACATTTTAGCTCGGAAAACATCCTCCTTTAGGATGGCTTCGAGTTCTTACTTAACAGCATTGTCTTCGTAGGAAGTGTGCACACCCTTTCGCAACAGGGTCAGCGTTTTCTCAGTTGGGAGTGTATAGGTGTAGCACGCCACCTTGTCCCATTTTAAGAAGTCAAATAGACATTTATGGTCGTCTATGGTTTTAGGGTGTAACGAAGTTCGTGTAGAACTGTTGACGGTTTCATCAAATTTTGAGGCATCGACCTAAAAGGCCTACGATTAAGCCTGTAGCCCTCTATTAGTGGAACTCTCTGTTTCTTAGCGGCAGCAATGTTGGTCGTGCTTCTTTTAGCTCCGATGGGGCTGGTACGACTTCAGCTTTGGTAATACTTCCCGAATCTTTCAAGACCGCAGCCTGCAGTTGCGGCAAATTCCTTTCGCTCACGTTCACTGAGCATTTCGAGGTTGGTTCCGGGGTTGGAGACACAATCGGGCTTTTTCGACGACCCTCATCCCAGACAAACCGTCAGAGCGTCTCTTTCTGTCGTGGTAAATTCATGTACCGGTAGGTCTTTTGCAGGGACTTGTAATTGGGGTTTCCAGCTTGCTATACGGTCTGGCAAGAACTCCTCCTTGGTGTTCCCCCCAAATTTCTGGCAAAATCTCTTCAGGTTTTTCCTAGCTTTCCGCTTGGAAGCAACATTTGCCGCGGAGAGCTCTCCCTCCGCTTCTACGTCACCCATTCCCGCTATTTCCATGACAAAGCTTGGATGCGGGCTTAAATTAAAGCGATCCCTGCCAGACAATTTTAATATTAGTTTCTTAGATTCTAATTACATACATTTAAATATGTTTTAGCAACTTGCTGGCTTTCGCAAAAAATTAAGGGCTCAGGCCTCGGTTCGCCCACTGTCCTAACAATTCTTAAGCTAATTAAATAACCTAACTATTATAAAAGAATGAATGGATATTATTAGCTCCTTCCGGCCTCAGTAAGAATTTAAGGGCCTAGGTCTCGGTTTGACCACTGATAATAATTTCCCTAAACAAATTTTTCCTATCACTTTCCTAGATAAAACACTTTCCTAGCTAAAACAACTTAAAAGTCTGACGGTTGTGACCTTTCGATCTTCCTCTTCCCTTCCTGTAGAAGCGCTTGTTACATCTCCCGTTGAGAATGTATGTGTTTCTGTATGTACGCAAGAATGTGTGCATGGATGTATGCATGTATGAATTCATGTACTTATGGCTGAATGTTTGCATGCATATTGCAAATATCTGAACATTACTGTCTCCCAATTTTATTGATAAGCTGCAGATTTTAAGGGCTCGTCAGTTTTCCTTTTCCTGTTTTTATTAAGACGTGCAAGACGTGAATTTTTTTACATAAGCTTGATTGTATTCTCTATGTTTCGATGGTTTATAGATTCTCTGTGACTTTATATAAGCAGAATTAATTCTACTTTTCAATTTCTTTCATGAAGAAAAGACTTGCTTTGCAGCCTGCTTGTATTCCTGTTTTGTTAACGTGGAGTCTGTAAGAATCTTATAGACTCCTTCTTAAAACACAATAATCTAATCTAGTACTGATGGAAGCTCGAGACGATAATAATTATGTGTAATCAATTATTTTTCTTCAAAATGTGTTCAAATCAAAAATGTTTCTTATTTAGTTCAGATACAATTCCACCATGGAATCCAGTTCGTATTGATGACAATGTCGCGAAAAACAGTTCAAAAAGAAGCTTGAAATATTATGAATTATTTGACGATTGACTCCAGGTCCACTCGATAAACTCCTTCCGATTCGACATTCCTTAATAGTTATGCCGACATTACGTACGACAACGTTTTATATATAGATATATAAGTTGGAAAAAATATAAGTTCGGGACTGAATAATATATATTTCAGTCCCTTTAACTTATATTTTTAACCGTTCAGAGTAATGTCGATAGTAGAATTAAAAATAATATTGTTTCCGAATTGGCAGAGTGAGCTGCAAAATACTTAGTAAATAATTCGACACCGAATGAAGTGTTAAAATTTCTAGGACACTGCACTTAAGACGTTCCAAGGGACTCACGTAGTTTAAATAGCACTCCCATTTATCACATCACATTATATTACGTTTAAATGCAACAACATAAAAATCCAATCAGACTTTATAAATGCGACTTTATTTGAATAACAAAACCGCCTTTAAATGCCCTAAATATGATAAAACTAATTTTAAAGAATCAATGCCAAATTTGTTTTCCCAAATTTACTTACGATTGATTTTTAAGTTGTTATAAAGTTACTAAACGGAGAAACTGATTTGAAACTGATTTCGCAAAATATATTACATAGTTTTTGTGTCATTTTCAAGTAATTTTCTAAAAGTTTTCTAAATATTTTTTTATTTAATGGGTTTTTTAGGCAATATGACCTTTCAGGAAATAACCTGGAAAACTTTTATTTCAGAACATACAGCAAACAAAACGATTGCCGATGATGTGAATTTGTATTGCCTTTTCGAATAATTTCAACAGCGATCTAAAGTACTGCGGCACATCGAAAACAAATCGCCACGTCCTATTATACACACATCGCCGGGGCAGTTCACTAATAAATCGCCATGGCGAACTGTTTGCGATACGCCATGGCGATTCGTTTGCCATACGCCATGGCGATTCATTGGCAATACGCCATGGCGAAACATTTGCGATACGCAATGGCAAATGCAGAGGCGATTCGTTTTGTCTGCTGGGATGCATGTTTATATTCATGAATTTAGGTGTGTATGTTTTAATGTGCGTATTTTTGAATATATGTATGAGAATGTCGGTATTTTTGTAATTATATACACATGTTTTGTGTTTTGTATTTAACTTTATCCTTATTAAACTTTATACATACATACTTACAATAAAGATAATCTTTTACTGGTCGGATGAGTAATGAAATTTGCTGATAACATTTTTTTTTGTTTTATTTTAGTTCTTTATTTGATTGACTCATCGATTGCATATGCTGGATTGTACATTTCAAACAAAAATACAAATATATAAAATGACCATTGAACTATTTATTGGTAGAAAGCAGAGAACGAAACGAAACATTCTCTCAAAAGCAGTCTTCGTTCATGTCAGCAAGCACAGTGTTTTTTTATGTTTGATGTCGTAGATTGGTCGTTAGCGCTTGCTAAAGCAAATTTGTCGCTATCGACAGTGTCTACTGCGGTTATCAGCTTGTCGTTGAGCAAAATCTGGAAATCAAATGATGGTTGAGTGAAATTATGGCGGAATCATGGAAAAGTATGCTGGAATTAAAATAAAAAAACGTAAACCTCTCTTAACGTGCCCAAAATTTAAAAATAAATTCTGATTTTTGTTAAATGTTGATAAACCGAAGCATTTAATAGTTTCAAGATGGTTAAAGTCATTTGATTAATTATGAACCGAGCAGTTATCAAGAGCGGGGTTGCGTGATGTGGATACGAATGTCTGGGAAACAATAATTTAGACAGAGATAGAGATAACTTCTTTCCATAACAAATTTTAACATGAAGTTAAGCTTAGTTTTTACAATAATATCTAAGCAAAGACTTCTTAGGGCAGGATTTTCGACTGTGTTTTGTTGAACTCCACCTTTCATTATTATATAGTATTGTTTCTGAACAATTCTACAAAACATTTATTGAACTTCCACCTCTACAGATCTTCGCTAAATTAGCTAAGCAAAAAGAAGTGAATCAGTACCAGTTATGAGTGAGAATCTTTGAAACTCATTTTTCAAAAGAAACTTGATGGATTCATAATATCAACAAAGACAATTTGGAAAATTAGAATGTGGTCAATTAAATGTCCGAATAGTACCCAAAAAAGCATCCACCAAGGTAAGTGTTCACTGGTATATCCCGACCAAGCACTTGTTCACAATTGATAATGTAACGCGTTCCTGACGGATATTGTACATTTACAGATCTAATGGTAGATACAGATTACTTACAGATTTAATGGTTGATCGGAAAAGTTCATTCATCACTCAGCAATATCAGTATTTAGTGGTGGACTCAGAAATGTCTTTATCACAGAAACCTGATCTTGTTTTCCAAAAGACTCTATGTGGATTTATGATCACCGGAAATATACGCAAAATCGTTTTCATCCCACGAACGTTCAATGTTTGACTTTTAACTACGAAGATTCAAACCAATTGTAACAAACACATTGTCGGAAGAAGAGGTGCAAAAAGCAGTTTGAAAAAAAATTTTATTTATGATGTTAATCTGTCTAATCGATCAGTAATCAAGGATACCAGTTAGATGTCAAAATGGGAAATTTCCCCACGGGAACAAATTTAACATATTGTCTCAACGATACCGCGAACCAAACCGAAAAAAGCGATATCTTTTGATTTTTGCTTTTTACTAAGAGTAAAACTGCTCAATAGTGTGTTGACTGGAATCATGGTAAAATGAACATGCATAAATAACAAGCAAAAATATTTTTTTCATAAAATTTATAAATAAATAAATTTGGAAAACAGGAAAAGGAAAACTCCGACGGTCGTATAAATAAATTTATTGATGGGCAGACTCTGATGACTGTGTATCGACATTTCAGTTTAATATACCAGATATATGCATGAGTTTTTTCCGATGTTTCCAAGAGATGGCGCCAGCGAAAGATACGCAGCGTATTAATTTGGCCAATACATAGCATATACATCATACATTTAGCTACAAACAAACACAAGTTGAGTCCGCCAAATTGAGCGTGTTTTTTGATCACGTTCATCAATCATGTCAAATTTTGTGCCTGAAAAAGAACATTTGCTGCACTCATTCCTTCCCTTGTTAAACCAAGAGAAAAGGGCTGTTGAATGTCATCGTTTGCTAGTCAAAACATGTAGTGGATACGTTTCATTAGCCAGGACATATGAGACATGGTTTCGACAATTCAAAATTGGTAATTTCAATCTGCAAGACAGTTAGCCCTCTGGTAGACCACAAAATTGTGAAGAGGAGGAATCGCAGAATTTATTGGATGGCGACCAGCTCAAACTCAACCACAATTAGCAGAAGCATTAAATATGTCACAAGAAACGATCAGCAGACGTTTTAGACTTCAGACTTCGGCGCTATGATACGAAATCATTTTTGCATTGAATTGTGAAAAAAATTTATTTATTTTAAAAATCAGAAGCGGAAATAATCGTGGCTTTCACCTGGCGAAGCCGGTTCTTCAACACCAAGGCCAAATCGCTTCGACTCTTTGTCTGGTAGGACCAGAGTGTAATTGTGTATTATGAACTATTGAAGCCCATCGGAATCGTTAATAAACAACGCTATCGTCAATTAATATTAAATTTTAATCGCGCATCAGTGGAAAAACGACCGGCGGTCATCCGACTATCACCTCTTCGCATCAATGGGGCATGCGCTCGCAAAGCAGTACCTCAGCAATTTCAGGAAATTCGGTATGTGGCTCGACAAATAGTTTGTCGCTAAAAACAAGCAGTTTTTCTGGTATTCATAAATTACCTGAAAGATGGGTGAAATAATTAGAAGCCGAAGGATAGTATTTCGAATAAAACAAAATTTCTCTCGAAAATTACGTATCGTTTTTACTAAAACAAACAACCTAAAAAACATGCATACACCTACTAACTTTTGATTTGAAATCTGCAGCATATTGTTTTCATATGAACTAACACAAATGAACTTATTTTTGCAAAGGCGCTAAGCAAACATTGAAAGTGAAGACAGTCACCAATTATCGTACTCGCACGCAATAGTTATTTAGAGAAATCATAGACATTTGACAGTTTGGGATTAGTAATCTCTGTTGTAACTCCAAAGCTCAATCAACTGTAAGAGGGGTGGGTGACTGAAAAATCGTATCGCGTGAGTACACCTGCCGTCTTTCCTTCTCCCTATGTCTAAGCAATTCCATGAAAGTACAGTCGGCTTTGTCAAATAGTCTCTCAATCAAGTATGCATTTATCGACTGCTTCGATGTCTTTTTGAATGTCTACGATCCATGGTACGCAATATGAAACTTGGAGAATCCAGGTAAATTCTAGGTATTTAGCTTTTGCTCCCATAGTGCGACCTCATTGTTGATGGTAAGTTAGGTCAATCATTGATTTTTTTCCTTGTTATGAATATATAATATGCATTTTGTCAGTGTTAAAACATAAAATATCCTGTTGACATCCTGCGATTTTTCTGTGAGGGCTTTAGAATGTGCTGTTTGAATATGGTGTACCTGGAAAGAGATGCTTTTCTTGATTATTTCATCCAGCCAACTGAACAACGCATTTGCAACTATTTTCGAATTAGCTGAGAGAAGGCTTGAATCAGAAGACCAGAATCAGCCTCTTTACTGTTCTGAGGAACAGTAAAGATTTTTTTTCCTTGATTTTGGGTGACTAAGATGATTAATATTTTCCATGCTTCTGGGTGTTGTTGTAAGTGGAAAATTATATTAATGATGTTCGTAATGTTCTGCATCGAGTTTTCTGGCAGTCATCGTAATATTGCATTTATCAGTGTGACATAGAATAATGCGTGGGTCTTGTTTAGTCCTTGTATCATGTGTTTGGTCTATGTCAGATCAAGTGGCCTCACCATATTCGCCTCTTCCGCTTATACACTTAATTGAAGTCCTCCGACTGCAAAGTTTCATTTTCTGAAGGATTTAACAGGAGTTATATACCCTTGCTGGAGTTGTGACATATATGGCTTTATTTTGATTGATGTTTTGACTATTCAATGAGTTTATGTCTCTAACTGTACTTATATCGTTTGTGTTAAGTTAGTTATTAAATTTTGCAAAGCTTCCATGTTTCTTTTATTACCCCTTTTGTGGGGCTTATGTTCTTGGAGATGTCTGCTGTTAGAAAGTTGACCGGTTCATAATCTAACGAGAGCTCCATGAGGACCTTTATCCGCATTTCATGACTGAAATCTGGAATGAGCCAAAGCATTTTATAGTGCGATGTATTGGATTAAAATATGAAAAATGCCAAAAGTATTTTCTTCGTTTGAAATAAATTTTGCGCTTTGATCGCCGTGTCTTTGTGTTGCAACTGGGCGTGATTTTTTTTTAGTGTCTCATGATTCACCTTACTAGTATGTCTCTACCTATTTGTCTGTCCCTGAACACTCCATATTTAGGCGATGCCTTATCATGCTCCCAGTTCTAGAAAAGTTCCTGGATCAGAACTTCGTCGATAGTATAATCAGGAGTAAACTTCCTGAGTTCTACACTTTTTCTTTCGGGGAATTCACATTCCATTTTAGGAGAGAAAGAGAAACATATTTTACTGCTATTAAAATATTTAACTATTTTACTATCTGCGCGGTGACAATGCTATTCACCACATTCTTCAATATGGTTTTCATCATTTGTGCAAATCGTTATTGCATTTAAACGTGAATTGGCACATGTTTAGTACCATTTTATTTGGCGTCTGTATTAGGTTTTGAGTATTGTTTGCTCGTGTTATATTACTGGTTTTCTTAGTGGTAGGTTTTGCGTCTCTTAACATTGATTTACCATTGACGCTCTTCGCTTTGCTTAGCTCTGATTTCTTTGAGATTTTTCACGTTAAGTTCATTTAGTAAACCACTTGCTCAAATTTATGATTGTAAACACTGAACAACATGTACAAAAACACTAAATCCAAGGACTGTTAAGTAAGACTCGGTGAGTTCCCCATGCACCTACTCTGTTTAGTTAAAAAAAAATAAAATAAAAAAAAGAATACCTTACAAATATTATTTCACGTTACCAACCACTACCAAGTAAGCAGAATTGACGACATAAACTACAAAGTGGTACACAGTCATTATAAAACTATTTACACAAAGCCATTACATATATTTCGAGCAGTTTTCCTTTATGCTAATGATGCAGATACAACCAGTATCTATTGTAGCATCGGAGCATTGCGTACATTAAAATAAAAGGATACATGTGTTCAAAGCGAAGAAATTTGGAATTGCATTGGAAACTAGCCGGAGATAAGGGCTAAAAAATGTAAAAAGAATCACCATTTAGAGAATGAATGTCGTGGTAATCCTTTTGGCCAACAACAGGAGGTTTATTCAATATTCACGTCAAATATTAAAGTTATATAATGAATAAATATTGAAGCCACTTATGTAATTTAGCCAAGAAATTGCTTTTACCCCACCGATCTACAGGCAACAGAAGTAAATTCCTTCAAACTTGAGTTACAGGAACAGTTCCTTTTTCTGATCTGATCGTTTGACTTATGAACAATTTTCTCTGCCCACGAATTGGATTGAGCTGGCCTTCAGAGCACCATCGTATTTTGGACTGGTTATGTAAATTCTAACTGGCTGGAACAATATGTGATCAATTGCTAAATTGTCTGCTGAGTACCTTAAAAAACTCCCACCCAGATTTCCGGTTCGGAAGGCATTATGTATTACTACGCTGAAAATTTGCCCTTAATCGAAGCGAAGAGATTATGATAATCGAGATGAAAGCATTGTGTTATGATGAGCTGATGATGATTCACTATGTCTCAAATTTTACACGTATCATCGAAGTTAAATAAAAACAGCTAAAATGAAAGTTGAACGATTCATGAGTTTTTGCGTATTATCAATGGTCGACCTACCATGTCACAATGTCATGTTTATGTTATCACAACCTTCAATAACATGGACATACGTTTTAAGTCGATCGTTGGTGGGGAGTATACTCCGAAAGAAGACCAAACCACATTAAACGAATCTGGCCTTTAATTTAATTGTTTTTTCATTACCTAGAACTAACTTCAAAATTGTCAATTTTTTCTTTAAATAACCCAATTTTTTCAAATTATCTTTAGGTCACCACGGTTTTAATGCAATAGGAATAATCTGTAACGATTTAAAATGCGATAATCTTCTTTTTTCAAGACGAGACGAATTTTCATCCCGGCAACAACATTGGTTGCATGTATTTTCGATTTTATATATAGTATATAATAACATCTAAAATAAATAGTTTTTTTTTTCTAGCATAACAGAGTGAATTGTTCGATCATGGAAGCTTTATTAGAGAATTAGAGTTCATAATATGGCAACATGCAGCAGATTTGGAATATTTTGACTTTTATTATTTTGCACTTTGTACCTTCATATTTGTCTGATTCCTGGCCTTGAGGCCTTATAGGCTCAAGCTTGGCTTAATATGCGTAAAGTAATATTAATTTCCAGCTCTTGAGTGGGTACAGATGATTTCAATCGTTACACACATAGGTGAACAAAAATTCGGTGAATTCTTCAGTGAAATCCGAGAGGTTTCCACGGAAACAAGAATAGAAAATGCAGAGCACAGTTGAAAAATGGAATTGCGAAGCATACAGTTCTTGTGCCGTCCTCACGATTAAAAGAGGAGCGGAAGAATAATTTAAGAAAGGAACAGATCCCTTTTGTTGCATTCTTTCCGTACGTTTCTCAGTGCATAAATAGCCTTGATTTCCCTTTCCATTAATTCAAACCGTTATTGACTAATTAATTTTTTCCCTCCTTTCTTGAAGATTTACCAAATACTCTCACATGTATGAATGAGATGCGGCGACCCGGAAATGCAAAGAAAAATGGCTATTTATAAAGAAAAGACCAGGTAGCGAAATTTCACTGCCTTGCAACCAGAAGATTGTATTTCCACGATCTCTAGAAGTAAAATATTTAAAGTGAAACTTTAAGTAAGTTTCTTACATTGGAAAACACGTTGAAAGCGCTTGAAATTTTATAGATTGAGAGAGAAAAAACACGAAAAAAGTAACACTAAGTTTCCCAAACGCGAATCATTCAAGAGAATAGCCCTAAGCACTTCTCCCAAAAAATCCTCAACACTAACTTCACTATAAACTTCATTATAAACTAAACATTACCTGACTGACTAACGCTCGCGCAGCTTCTTCTATATTTATATTTTCTTTCGCCGATGTTTCATACCAACCAGAAAATGAATTTTCCTTGACATACTCATCCATTTTCTCTGGGTTTGTTACAATACCTTCTTTTTCTTGGTCGCACTAAAATAAACGTCATATTTATCACTTGTTACTGTCCTATGGAAGATCACTACGACATACCTTATTTGCTAGTAATAAACATGGTATTGGTCGACCTCCGAGTAATTGAACCTTCGAATCTAAATCTTCCTTCCATTTGTTTACAGCATCGAAAGTACTGCTGCGTGTCACATCAAACACGATAAATGCCCCCACCGCTTCTTTATAATAAACGCGAGTCATGTTACCAAATCTTTCTTGTCCGGCTATGTCCCATAATTGCAAACGAACAATAGTATTTTGGTCCCAGTGTAAAACCTTTAAAGCAAAATCCACACCGATTGTTGCTCGATAATTTGCACTGAAGAATTGATGCACATATCGTTTTATGAAGGATGTTTTTCCAGTTCCAAGCTCTCCTATTACCAGAATTTTATAAAGATGCTCACGTTTCTCCGCTTCCAACGTCATGATTTGCTGTAATTGAAAACGGAAAACACTATTAAATTGACATTTCTCACCTCGTTAGACAAGGATAAGGTGACCCTAGTCACCCTAGTTCACTGTGACCCTAGTCAATTCTGGTTAGTATTCAACAACATTCTATTGCTCTGTAATTTAACGTACGCGCAACAGATGAGCATAGAATGTCGGACAAACCAAAAAAAGAAAATTGGTGAAGAACACTCCTAGCTATAGGATCGAAGAAAATGTTAGAAAGTCGTTCTAAATAATCATATTATTCATATGAAAATTTTCACTGCCAGTAGGGCGTAGCTGTACCAGGGCTTAACTTTTAACAAACGCCCGATGTAACGGCATTATACCAAAATTAATGGTCAGAAGATCATCGAAGAATCATAGAAGATCATCGCTTTCAATACTTTAACGTAAAAGCGCAACACAAAATTATAAATCTCCAGATGATTCTATCTCACTATGAGAGAAACCGCCGAGGGTGTATTCGTTCTGTGCTTTCGTTATGGCTTAAGGCAGAAAAGATAGATCAAACAACTGTTGATTTATATATATTTATAGGGTATTTATATCAGTTGTTTGGAAATTTTTAAGAGCAATAGGTAATGAGAAGAATGGGGAAATATTATCTAAATGTAAAGCAAAAATATTCAACACTACAAATTAAATTCTACTTATTTGAGGATTAATTTTTTATTGTTATACCGTGAAATAAGCATAGCCTAACCACTGAAAGATGATGCCAATAAACTCATTCAAGATAGAGAGCGTAAGAATTAAGCGACGTTAGTGCACGAGGCAAGTTTTCTCAACACAAATTTTCTGCGATGAAAAAGTTTCCGATTCACAAGAATCTTGGAGTCATTGTATTCGGGAAAAATTTTTTAAGAGAATTTAAATGCGCACCTCACCATATCTTCACCTTTATGTTTTTTAAGCGAATAGCTTTTTGACAAATGTTACCTGGGGAAAATCGGTCAAACACCGTTCCACTGGGAGTAAGTTCGAAGTGTTCGTGCCCGTCAATAAGTACGTTGTGGCATAGATTCGATGAAAGTTAGAGTATAAGACTAATTCAAATGAACGTTTTATGAAATATGTTAGAAATTCATTCACTGCTTTAGCTCTTTAAGAAGAATATTCAATTTTTGAGTTAATTTACATGGAAATTTTCTCTGTGCGGTCATTAATTTGGTAATCTAGTTCATTTAGATGGATAGCTTCTCTGTAAGTATTTTTCCACGAATTATATGTATTTTGATTGTAAATGAGAAATGAAAATTGATTAATCCTCAATGAAAGCATAACTTAAGTTGCTCCGAATATACTCCGAAATAGGTAACTTAAAGTAATTTCACTAACGAACCTTGTGTATATTTCCTTAGACCATCTGGAAATTACTCAAAATGACTTGTAACTCAAACGATCTTTAGCATAAACAGTAGAAATTTCCCTAAAAATATTTTAGTAATGATATGCTTCACATTACACAACATGATATGCCCTAATCCATAACCTAAGGCCAAAAGCAATAACGATAGATCAATAAAAGTCTTTATATCCAATATTGCAGAATCACCTTTTAATAACACTGAGAGCGTATCTTAAAACAATTGTAAACAAACAAAAGTTAGGAATTTCGATGATCACATACAGTTTGTACATACATATATACGTATGTTTGTATGTAAAGTAGCTATATACCGCACACCTTTAAACCTAGTGAAATATTTTATTACAATTATCTTAATATGGTACGCGTCATTTTGACGTATATCCCATTTGCAAAGAAAGCACTGACTCCGAACTCTTCTCCGTTTACTTATGTTAAATTTTATTAAAATTAATTTTAAAATACTTTTAAATCCCAACTTGATGACTTGACCCAATCTAGGTTTGCATCTGGCGTAGGAAAAATATTTGAAAATCTCAATTCTCGATGGATGTCTTCGATATTTTAGATTGTTTTCATTCCATTATTTCATATCTGAGTAAAATTAATTTGCAAATATGTTTTATCAATTTTTTTTATTCCATTCAGGATTCTATTTAAATTTTCGTACGCGCGTATTTTAGAAATTCCATTTTGCTATTCCATTTAGGATTATATTTAAATTTTCGTACGCATATACAAAAATATTAATATGAATTGAGTTTTTCACGCGAAAAATCGATTCATCGAAAAAAACACGTGTTTAGACAATGATTCCTCGGTTGCATCTAGTGAAAAGAATGAAAATAAGTTATCACATAACGTGGATGAAATCAATTGTTGGAGGTTTTTGCCACAGCAGAAGAAAACATGTTATCTTATCAGAGTTTGAGAGGAATTTTCCCAGTTAATCTAAAAAAGATTTGCAAAATGCGCACTCAGAGGTAGATACATAACAGAAGGTTGAAACTAGGGATGGGATATCGAATTAATCGATTAGCTTGCTCAATAATCAATTCTTCTTAGATCGGTTTCATTGGAGTTGCTTTAGTCAAGTAATCGATTATTTTATAACAAACATTAAACTTTTTTCATCGCCGAGATTTCAGATTTCAAGATCGATATATTTATCTTTCATCGAAACGAATTGCTTACAAATCACTTACAACAGTCATGCATTACCTAATGTGTTTCTCATTCTATTTTAACCTGTCTTCCGCAAATTTTTTTTCATTCATGGTGGTGGTCATTACAGAGAAGAATAGAAAAAAAGTACCCTTAAAACCTCGTTATTTTCATCGGTCATATAAGTAAAATCATAGGTTATAAAAGTGCCGATTGAGTCAATATCCCCATGCTAATCCCTAAGTTTACGAATGCACTTCATAGGCGACTGTCTCAAAGTTTTACAATTTTTCCTTAAAAAACAAGGTAGCGGGATTTTCGCGTCCCATATTTTCATGATACTCGCGCAGCCGCGCATCATTTGGGGACTTTAAGTAATCATATAGGACATGCCTTCAACTGAGTGTATCAGTTCTGTGCATCCGTAAAGAAAAGATCCTTAGCAAATTTTACATTTGCGATTGAAAATCATACGTTGCGTCTATCTTGCAGTATTACGCGGATATCCTAAGACTACTTCTGGAAATTATCGTTTATTTGAAGTTGATGATAGGGTGTCATAAACAAAATACGTAGATCATTATATACCTGTACAATGAATTGAGCCTTTAAATTCTATTAACCTTCAATGCTTTCCATAAGGTAAGAAATTTTGTTCAGGGTTCCACGAAATAGACGTATGTTCCTTGATAACTGAGTGCCGTACAAACCCAATAACTATGTATACGAATTTCAATTATTGTGCAGATATAAATAGTCTTTGAAATTTTCTATGCGAAAAATACTTTTTGTTTTCGGTTATGCTAAGATAAGCAGAATAGAGAAATGTGAAGAAATATGAAAGTTTCATTAGACTTAACAAAACAAAGTACGTTCACTTCATTTTGTGCTCTCGCTTCGTGTATGCTTATTCAAAATCAATAAAATAATTAATTTAGAAATTTTTTACATCGGCTTTGTTTCATTCGTGTAATGTGCCGTGGTCGTTTTCCTGTGTAAA
This sequence comes from Stratiomys singularior, assembly GCA_954870665.1. Lineage (NCBI taxonomy): Eukaryota > Metazoa > Arthropoda > Insecta > Diptera > Stratiomyidae > Stratiomys > Stratiomys singularior. The sequence continues at coordinate 84,478,919 of OX940878.1, read as the reverse complement.
GTTTAGTCGAAGTCTTGTGTGCAAATTAACGTGCTTAATTTAAGTTTTTGCTTTTTAAAGTCCAAAAACTTACACTTAGTCCATTAGTCTTACTTAGTCTTACTTAGTCCACTTACATGGACGAAAAGAAAATTCAGTTAAGCTTGATCTACGCAAAAATTAATTACATATAATATATCTAGTATGTGATGTGTGTTATTAGTAAAGGGAAAATCTGTTTGAATTGGCTGTTGGGGAGGAACTTACTAATTTTTGCGGATCAAGTTGCGGATTAACTTATATGACAATAATTCAGCTATCCCTCCTCTTTTTTATATTTATTGCTATTTTGCAGTAAGGGTAATGATTTAAAAAAAATACCAATCATATCTTACAGAAAATTTCATGAAGAAACTTTTAATTTCTATCGATTTTGCTCTAAAAGCAATGGTTTTTCACATTTTATCAATTCCGCTGGTTTATATATGATATACTGTTTCCAACAGGTATCAATTATTTTTTTTTTCGTTTGAGTGTTACCAATTTTCTTGTGATTATCTCGTATAACTTCGATCAAGATGCCTCAAAAAAGTTTCGCATGGGAACATTTTGAAACAGAGGAGATTAAGCACGATAAGCAACATTGTGGAGTTAAAAAAAATGTGTGAGAATATGAATATTTTGAAGAACCATCTGAAGCAAAAGCATCCCAAAATTGTTCTGAAGAGACAAACAGTGAACAACCTGGGGGCCGGTGTATGTAAAGAAAAACAACTATCTATCAGTTCTTCTTTGCAGCTTCAGTGCGTCAACCACTAATTTAACCAGCGCTAGACAAGAATCTTTCTCACAAAGAGGGAGGATCTTGAAATCACTAGATCACAAAAGTATTATTTATATGATATGTAAAGACATGGAACCTTTATCAAAAGTTTTTCATTTTTCCACCACCATTCGACCATTTTTCCACCATTCGACTTCCGCATGCGATTAATTGAGAAAAATATGCACGAAAACAGTAATCCAGGATGCTCAGACCACGTGGAACTCCACCTATGAAATGCTCTCCAGATTCATAAAGCTGCAACCGTTCATAAATAAAATTGTAAACAGGAACACTGCTGCTCCACCAATGCTCTCCGCAATGGAAATGGAAATCTCACAAGAAGTGTGCGAAGTTCTAGAGCCATTAGCAATTGGTACCAAGGACATTAGCTCCGAACAACATCTCACCAGCAACATGGCGATTCCAGCAACATGGCGATGCCATCCTTGAGGAATCAGTCGCGAGTTTGGATCCAAAACATCAAGTAGGAGAGGCGTTGCGATGCTCAATGCTGACACAATACAAAAAACATTTTGGCGGGATAGAACAATGTTTGCTTCTGGCACTATCGTGTATCCCAGAGCCTAGGTTGCAGAAGATGTGTTTCAACGATGAGTTATGCCAGTTTTGCCAGGCATACCCTACATACCGTTTCGAAACAAAAATGGCGAAATCAAAGAGTATCTCCCACTCATTTCTCAACTGAAACCTCTTCAAACTCGGACTCTTTGATCTCAGGTATAAATAATAAGAATTATAATAAGACTATTGATAATAATAACAATAATAATAATAATGGTAATAATAATAATATTAGTAATAATAATCATCATCAACATAGTAATACTATATTTGCAATAGAGTACTTAATTCACAGTCGAAGCCAGAAAATCTTTTCGAATTTAGTTAGGGATAAATTTAGAATATTTCTTGCCTTCAAGTGCACCGTCTTTGTTTAATAAGCACAACAAAAATATCCAGAAGATGTGGTCGAAAAGTCGTGCGGCACCCTAAGATACTCCATTCGGGATAAATGAGGAATCCAGTTTGTATGTGAGAACGCCATAGTAGAGGATTCATCAAAATTGGGTCACATTCTGGAAACAGATGGCTAAGATATAACCAGCAGTTTTTAAATTCGAATTAATATATGTGCCTGCTGCAGCGGCAATTATTTTGAAAAAGTCGATTAATCGATTTTTCAAGTCTCGGTTAATCGGTATATCGATTAATTAGTAAAAATTTATATTCGATTACATTACTCGATTACTTGTTGGTCGATACCCATCCCTAGTTGATACATAAAAGGGTTAATAGTTGGAGCGTCTGCTAGCTACGCATTAAGGAATGTCATGGCAAGTAAAGTTTTTTATGTTTTACATTCGATAGTAAGCACGAATATACAACAGAAGTAGAAGGCCCAACAAGTATTAATAAGTAATGAGTCAATTTCGACCATGAAATGCCCAGTTTTTAGGTATGAACTGTATATTAAAAGCAAACTTCAATTAATGTGAGAAGTATGCTACGGGTGTTATTGTATATTTAGGTATTGGAACCTAAACAAACATTTCAAAGGAAAGGCAATATTTATCGAACTATCTTGCCACGTTAAATTGGGAGTTTCCTCGATGAGCTCAACTTAGACTCAGTCCTATATAAATATGATTAACGAAGATAATGTTAGAGCAACTGTCGCATACGAGATAAACGCGGAAAATTGGGACTAAAGGCCGAAATACAATACTGCGTGACGGCGATACGTAAGCGCGATGCGATTCTCCCTCACCAGCACGCAACGCATTCAATTTACAATGAACGCGATGCGGAGAACATTAATGTTCATATGACAAATGTGGTGACATTTTAAATGAAATTTGCTGGAAATTGTTTTTGATTTTTTAAAAGTTTTGAATTTGGAATGTTCCAGCGTTTAGCAAATAAAAGCCTTAACTAGGATGCATGAAATTTTCATTCAAAATTCATTCCATTCCAATAACCAATGTACTTAACAAGTAATTATGGCGTTTGAATTTCAAATTTCATTTAAGCGCCATATTGCATTTGACAAACGTCACGCACATCGTTGCGAGGAATTTTCGTTTTTCCGAATATTTCCCGCCTCGCATCGACGCATCGCAATCATTGTATGATGTTGCATACAAACGCATGTTGCGAAAAGTGCTTGACATTTGCTGCGAGACTCTCGTCGCGCTCTCGTTTCGCAGTCTCGCACTATTGTATTTCGGTAATCGATCATTTGGATTTCACTTAAACAAATTATAAATAATAATAAAATTCTCGATGATAAATTATTTTCTTTCATCAATAATTTCAACATTTAAGGAAATTCATTTGGCTTTGTTAATCTCGATTTGTGCGTAGATAGAAAATGAAGTGTTTCAAACTTAAATATTGCTAAGAAAAGATCTAATTCCGGAAAGCAACAAGGTACTAAGACGAATCCGTCGAATGGTAGTCCATGTTTGGTTCAGAGTCATATTCTGAGAAGTCCTTCGAAAACGCTGGTGCACGGAAGCGGCACTCTTCAAAAAAATACTGGTTTATAGGTATACTCTTGTCGACCAACATTCCCCTTACAATAAACCCCACTATGCTTATCAATTCGAGTAAACGCATTATCTTAATGAAATGAATATATATATATAGACATATATGAAATATATATATATATGTATATATATATATATATATATATATTTATATATATATATTCTTTCTACATCATCATAATACAAAGAAACACCATCCTAAATATGTTATTCTATACATTTAAGACGGTTCATAGCTAAAAATGTATTCTATTAATGCCGTTGTGTACACAATAATGACACAATAAAACATGTAACTTTTATATAATATTTACGAATTTACGATTTACGCCCAGTTTTAGAGAAATACAATATAATTTGTCGTAGGACAAACCACAAGAAAAAATCGTAGCACTTCTGGCTTCAACCATTGTTCCTTTGACGTCCCCAATTTGCACTTCAATAAAAGAAGAGATAACCTTACCTCTTCTTCTTGAATAAATTTTGAACTCTTAAAGTTTAGGACAAATGCAAGGCAATATTGTGTCCGAGTATTTTCCTGAGAAGTGTAACACTGGCCAACACAAAAACATTTAGCGAAAACGTTCACATCGGCTTCAAATCAACATAAGAAATCGGGTTGAAAATTAAAGTTGATGCCTCGTGCATTCCATTCCAGGCAAAGCAACAAGCATCACCCGATGTTAGGTCCACATCCATTCCAAAGATACGTACTCTTCGTCCTCCGATAGATAGGTCCTACGCTCTCATTTCTGTCCAAAATCAGCAAAAATTAACCCAAATTCACTCAAATTCACGTATATTAACTCAAATTCACCAACACTTACTCAGAACTAATCAGAGTTAGTATAAATGGATGGTCGAAAATTTTGCCATCTGAGTTATTACAATATTCGCTGGCTATAATTCAAGCACATATTTTGTTTTTCGCATTATATCATCCAAATTAAATATAATACACACACAAATACACAAAATTAAGCTCCGCCCATTGCATACAATTTTCACAAATGCGCGACTATGGATTTAATTTGATCGAGCCTAATGTTCAATCTAAAGCTGATCTCAAGGCTACACTACGCTAATCAAATCTGGTCACATGTTTCATTCCGTGGTGGATGTCAATGAGCATATTCATATGCATGGTATCTGTGACCATTCCTTCAGATAAATTGTTTTTCCAACTGTTATGTCAACTTCATTGTCAAATTTGAAACCGATCGTAGCCGAAGATTTTGGAAAATGTAAATATTGAATTATGTTTAACATTTAATGAATGAAAACGTTTTTTTTTTGCAAATTATATGCTGTAATTGGTAAGTTAACTTATTTCTGAAATTGTTGGCAGTAATATTGATGGATAATTTTCAATTTCAAGGCAGATATATGCTCTTCAGCAAAGCACGTAACAGTTATGCATATTTCAGTTATTATTAGTGATTTATGAATGTTATTATCGAATTTTTGCCTATAAGTGGATATTACATTCATAATGTTAATTAAATGTGCTTCTAATTGCGCAAAAAGCCTTGCAATTTCGTTACAATTTCAGATATCATGCTGCATACGACACACATGGCAGGGACAAATGGAGCCGAATATTTGAACAGCTGATGTGGGGAAAACAGGATAATTTTAAAACTTCGTACGCTCATGTACACGGAAGATGCTTCTCTATACATTATACCCCTATGAAATTTTCTGTGAATTCATGTATCGCAAGAAATTAGAGCTATTCAAGGAGGACCGGTGACAACGAAAACGGTAGCCTCGAACGCAATTACAGGATAAAAAGGAAGCGTTTAATCAAATGGATCTAAAATGTCTAACATTTCGCTACACATTGGGAAATGTAGTTGCTGAATACAGCTGACAATGCCTTGGCGTGAGTTCACTTTGCGTCTCCATCATGACAGTCCCAAGCCTGTCGAAAGTGGGAGGAGTCTGTGTTGTCCAACAATGTCGAAATGAACCCGTAGGGTGGAATTGAAGCAGTTTTGAGACAGAGTATGCGATATGAACTTGTTAAAAAGATGAAAAGACGATTGACGAACGAGTGGACATGATATATGTTTGTAGACGTCTAAGTTGCATTATTGAAGATACTGAAGTAGAGTTGGAGAAGTCACCAAGTGGAGATACGAGAAGATGTACGTTAATAAACAAATTTGCATTAATTACAAGTATTAACTTAAATTTTCTACACTCGTTCCTTGAATTAAAGAACAAAATAAAACAAATTAGTTTCTGTATAGTGATATTCCATTCCACCTTCCGTAGTAGGTTACTTACTGACTAGTTGCAAATCAGTATTTCCTATTTATACTTAGCTTACATCCAATATCCTATTTACATAAATGCATTGCCGCGTAATAAATTATTTTACAACTTAATCAAATGTTGCACATACTAGTACAAACAATTTCCTTATCCTGTACAAACATATCAAAATCCTTATAATAAATATGGTATGTTAATTACAAACAATAAATTCGCACCCGTCCTTCGCAATCTGTTGAGTTGCCGAAATGGTAATCAAAAAGAATTTGCAATGGAAAGAAAAAGTAACCACATGTATGTAACTCCTCCCTATCCAAAGTGAAAAATCCGTCCTCAGATTTAAGAAATCGAAATGTTATTTATAAGAAGGGCTAAGAAAAGAAGGATAGGCTTTATATGGAGTAAGAATTTTGTTGACTCTAATTAAGTACTCTCGAAGAAGAATTATTTGAAGTTAATTTATGACTGTAAAAGATATATAGTACCTTGGTTTTCTTTGGATATGGATAAATGGGATCTAACTCAATGGGATTTGAGTTTTACTGGGAACTGTATATTACTTATCTTTTTGGACTTACGATATATTTGCGGGTGGTTCTTCTGATTTTGTTAGCTTCTACATACCTGGGCTAAAGTTCGATTGAATTAGGGTTTTTTTTGAATTCTGTATTCAGATTAATGCCTTTTCTGTAATCATTGTGGTAAGCGTTTTTTCATTGTTGATTTTTTATTATTTGTTCTAGAATAATTGGGAGGGGTGTTTTTGTTCGCTGAAAAAATACAGCAGTTGGTTTTTTCATTATGAGCGAAATTAACTGTTTTGTTATAGTATTTAACACATTGTATTGGATTAAATTCCATTAGGTTTCTATTTTCTTGTTGTTGGCGTAAAAGATAAGTCCTAAGGTTCTCATTTAACCTTCTATGGGCTACTTCTACATCGGAGTTGCCTATTTTATGCTGGGTTGACACGAAGTGATATTTCATATTATTATTCGTTAACCAATCTTCAGTTTTTTTGCGTATTTAAAGCGCCTTCGTTGTCGGTGATAATTTTATCAGGTTTTCCAATTTTATTGAACGCGCTTTGAAGAGCCTGGTTAACTGTTTCCAATTGTCGGTTGTTTATTGGTTCAAGGGCCAAAAATTTGAAAAGCTTATCTATAATTGAAAGAGAAGGTGATTTTCGTCTCTAAACCAAATCTCTCTGGTAGGTAGGCATCTCTTATGGTGTCAGGTGCAGCGGAGTTTTGAATGGAAGCTTAGCAGGATTTCTTTTATATTTAGATTGCTTACATATCCGACAAGCATTTGTATAATTTGTAATAAGAATTTCTAGATTCGGTACGTAATATTTGTCCTTCAGATCTAAATACACTTTTTCCCTTGTTGGCTTGAGCTGACATGTTGGTTTGCTATTATTACCTTAACGTCTGCTTCTTTGCAGTTATGGAGATTCTTTGTTGCTTGGACTATAGGAAACTTTATGTTAGAAGTACAAAGCTTTGAGTACTCTTCTTGCATCATAAGTCGAGATTCTCTATTTGGAAAGTGGATTGCTGTTGTGCCAGTTTTGGCGATTTGATTGTTTAGTATGTTGTCGATGGTTTAAACTCTTGAAAACTAAGATGTAGTTAGAAAGAAAGCTGGAAAGAGCTCAAGCTGGTTTCAAATACGTGCCCCTGCCACTTCTCGTCAGGTGCCAACTCACAGGCTTGGACGCATCAATTGGTACTACCAGCTAGATGGATGTCGTCTGGTTATTTGAATTGCTGTTATAACTCTCAGCTTTAACTAGTCCTATTTCCCAAACTTTAACTTTTTGGTGAGCTTATGAATTATAGAAACTTGTTTGGTAGGTCAACTTATCCATTGTTGGATTGGCATTTTAGCATTTGCCAATTTTATTCTTGAATGGACATCTGCTACATGATTCTCTTTTCTTTTTCTGTGTGAGATTTCAAAGTCATTTTCGCTTAGTTTAAGGCTCCATCTTTGTGATTTTGCATTATCTTCCTTCATGTTATCTAGATACTGCAAGATATGATGGAAAGGAGCTCTTTTTCAATCGTCGAAGAGTTTGTCTCCGATTTACTAAGAGTTCAAGATGCGAAAGCAAAAGGTTTTTTATTTTGTGGCAATAATGCGCCAAAAGAAAATTGGAAAACACCTGTGGTTAAAGTGAATTCCTTCGAAAAATTTGGGTGAGCCAAAATTGGATCACTTATAATATATTTTTTTAATTGATGAAAAAAACTGGTGTACTCTGTGTCATTAACAACGATTGTAGAATTTTTTGTAGCCTCAAGGTAAGGGATTTAGTAATTTTTGCATAATCTGTAATAAGTTTCCGATAAAATCCCGTCAAACCAAGAAAGCTCTTCATCTGTTTGGTTGTTGTAGGTATAGACAATTTTAGAAAAGCATTATGATTTTTTCAGCATTATTTTATTTTTTCTGGATTCGGCTTTATACCTGCAGCAGTAATTACAGGGCCTAAAAATTCAGTATGCTTTGACAAGAAATGTGTTTTAGAAAGTTGAATTTTTATGTTAGCGTTTTGTAACTGTGTAAAAATTTTTCTACGGGCTATTTCGTCCTCTTGCAGTGATATGCTAAAAACTAAAGTGTCGTTCATATAAATAACACACGTTTTGTTAATGCATTTGCATAAAATGTTATTGATTATTTTTTTGGAAAGTACTTGGTGCATTTTGAGGCCAAATTGCATTCTTAAAATCTCAAAATGTCCCATTCCCCTGGAGAATGCCGTTTTATACCTATCTTCAGGTTGAAGCTTGATTTAATGAAATCCTTTCGCCAAATCGATGCCTGTAAAATATTGGCAATTTTTTAATTTCCCTCGTAAATTGTCAGTGCTTGGAATGGGGAATTTATTTTCTACGGTTAAGTTATCTAATTTTCTAAAATCTATAACCACAATTTTCTCTAACAATTTTCATGCTCTTCTCTACTCCTAACTTGCTACTCGAGGTACATGGGATTGTTATTGTATATCAATGGAAATAACAAATCTTCTTTTACACAGTGTTCAATCAAAACTTGAGTGCGAAGATGTCACTAAAAGCTATTAACAAACCGATTCTTTGCATTCATCGAGCTTCAATTTTGAACCACTATATATAAGACTCTTCGGGATTCCGAAAGACTATATAATATTATGCTACTGATTGTTATTTAATTTTGTAAATTTCCGATTTCCTCAAAATGTTAGTGGAAGTAAGTTCGCGGTATTAGGCATGAAGTCGAGAGATTTAACGTGGACACCTGCCATTATAAAACAATGTGTTAATCACTACCCCTAAGATCTGAAAAAAGTTACAGTCCCAGGTTCCAATTTATTTAAACCTTTCTGGATTGCTGAACACAACTGGTGAAAGCTCATCGTACTCTCTAGCCTTCAAAACCACAACCACCACGTTTCAGCCAAGGATAGGCTCCTCACCGTGTGGAGGGCTGACAATAACTTGTGATGAGTGTCCCCCAACCCGTGGTTCAGATAAACTTCTGATCAGGTTACGCTTCTCTACGGTGCGAGAAAAACTCTTATATTTTGCTCCAGGGGCACGGGACTGATAGCCCTTCCTCACTACCTCGCGTACGTGAGAAAGTCTGAATGGAGCAAGTCGAAGCCTAGACCATCATTCCCCTGCGTCACCTGGAGTCATATAGCACAGGTCTATGAGGTTTGTATTAACATCAGTCACAATATGATCAACCAACATAAAATCTACATATTGAAAATTACAAACTCTTATTCAAGCAGGTGTACTAGCCTCGCTATCACTCCATCAAAATAGTTGATGTTGCAATGCAAGCTTTTCAACCTGCTTTCGACATTCAACACTACTTCTTCTACATACAACAAAACATTCAGTTCATTACAATCAGTTTTACTAGTCGGCTGTCAGTTTGCAACAATATCACTATGTATCACAAATAAAATTTCACTGCAACAATACAGAATCGATAATTACGCAACATAATCAGTAATCTTCATTCAGTTCTACATTCAGTTCATCAAGTTTTCAGTTCTTTCTTTACTTCTTTGTCCAGTCTAGTCCTTAGTCAACTTTTATACAGCAATAATCTCCGCAGCTATCATCCATCGGTTAGGCTTTACTCAACTTTCCGTTGGTACGCCCCAGGTTCTCAACCATTCAGAACCTCTTTGGTGACGTCATCTGTACTTGCCTCAGTCCGTCCGTCAATCAAAGCAGTCTATATTGCAGAGAGGACTCTGCGATATAGACTGCACTGATTCTCCTTTCGTCCGTCGCATCTTCTATGCTTCTAGTTCAGTTCATCAGTACGAAGTGCAGTGGTCAGTTTACATCCTCTTTCCCTCGGTACACCCCATGCGGCAAGTGTGACGTCTTCGGTACTTGCTTCTGTAAATCCTTCCCAACTGCCATCCGTCACTCGCTCTTCGCCCCGCATTTCTTGTCGTCCCGCCAATTGGCGACTGATAACTATTTCTTCTCACCGTATATTTTCTTATATAACCTTTTCGGAAACTCAAAGGACTTCGAAGGACGGGTGCGAAATTCTTGTTAGCAATTAAGATGCCACATTTATTATAAAGATTTTGGTATATTTGTACAGGATAAGGAAATTGTTTTGAGGCCAAATTGCATTCTTAAAATCTCAAAATGTCCCATTCCCCTGGAGAATGCCGTTTTATACCTATCTTCAGGTTGAAGCTTGATTTAATGAAATCCTTTCGCCAAATCGATGCCTGTAAAATATTGGCAATTTTTTAATTTCCCTCGTAAATTGTCAGTGCTTGGAATGGGGAATTTATTTTCTACGGTTAAGTTATCTAATTTTCTAAAATCTATAACCACTCCGTGTTTTCTAGGTTTTTTTTTGGGTGCAACCGATGTCGGATTATTGTAAGGGGATCGAGAAGGTAGTATAATTCCTTGTCGTGAATTCTTTTCGACTTGTTGGTTCACGAAATCATTAACTGATTGCGGAATTCCATAATTTTTCTGATAAATGGGTTTGTCCGATTTCAGGAGCAGCGTATGCTTGATGCTGTGTGTGAAAGTTAATGGCTGTTTTTCATCGTATTTCAAGTCAGAAAATTCCTTGGTTATACGATTTATAAAATTAGCTTCTTACTTTGTATACTGCTCTTCGTCAGGCTGAGTTTCAGTTGGCAGGAAATATCTAAGTCCTTCCCAAAAAGATATTCTTTCGATTTTTTCACCAATATATAGAAGTATAGTTTGGGTCTGATAATTGTTTTATTTTTATAATTTATAATGATACCAGTGCCAGATAAGATGTTTTTTCTTATAATACCATGGAAGCTATTATGAGTAAATGGCAACAGATTCCATTGTACAAATTTCGCTGATCCAGATTCTTCACGAAAGCGAGTGCGGAGATAGTGAATACTTTGCGAATTCTGATTGGTTGAGGAGATAGTAATAGGGTATGAGGAGAGTATTTTTTTATGTTCGAGGCATCTAGACGAGAAGCCAGCGTATGGAGACTAGATTCCTCTGGGCGTTTAGTCTTCACCGATAAATAATCAACAGACATATTAGGTCGATTTGGGAAATGAAAATTTTTAGCGATTGGTCCTCAAAAATTTGAACTTGGAAGACGTTCATCTACAGGCATATTGGGCCGATTTGGCAAATGAGAAAAATTTTTTGATCATTGAAAATTATTTGAATTTGGTTAACGTTAGATGCTATTAACGTGACTAGTCAAGGCGTAAACATTATCACTACAATGATTCAATTGATTATACTTTTCTCCCACAGAGAACTAAACGTAATTTGTTTGAACTAAAATTTCGTATGCCTTTTCTAGTGAGTCAAGATTTCGCGCACAAAAGATTCCGCGTAAAGGTTCGGGACACTTATTCACAAATAAATCTTTAGCTAAAGATTTATACAAACAAATTTTCCCTAACTTTACTACACTTAAATCTGTACTATATTTTATGTTATTATTAATTGTGTTTAAAGGCTTACATTTTAAAGGTAGGCTTGCATTTTTCCAATTAGTTGTGTTTCGGACTCCCGATAGTCGGAATGTTGAATTATGACACTTTTGTTCCTTCCCACCTTGAAACTCTGTGACAATTTGAAGTAGTGCCAGCTCAATGATTTTTGTTAATAATTGCTGGAATTATATTCCGCTGTTTGCATTAGCCGTTATATGTGGTGAAATTGCGTTGAGCGCCTGGTTAAATGGATGAAGGACATCTTGGCTGCCATCGAAAGCCTGTAGTGCTGAAATGAACTTCATTATGTTTGAAAAGTCCATCGCTCGAAATTCTTGTGGATCATCTAAAGTCCACCGATTGAGGAAACTGATAAGTTTGGGCACTTGGTTCATATTTTTTTTATTGTTTTCGCCAAGTTCGCGTCTCAGAACTATTTAAGGAATTGTGGCTTAAGTCCAGCATGAACGAAGTACCCATCAAGTACGATGCTGACAGTGCCAATTACAAGTATAGACTTAAATTTCCTGCACTGCATTAAAGAAAAAAATTTAATAAACTAAAATTTAAAAAAAATAATAAAATTAGTTTCTGTATAATTATAATAATTGGTTACTTACTGACTAGTTACAAATCAGTATTTCCTATTTATACTTAACTTACATCCTATATCCTATTTACATAAATGCATTGCCGCGTAATAAATTATTTTATAACTTAACCAAATGTTGCACATCTGAACAAATATATAACTAGCACAAACAATTTCCTTATCCTGTACAAATATACCAAAATCTTTATAATAAATGTGGCATCTTAATTGCTAACAAGAATTTCGCACCCGTCCTTCGAAGTCCTTTGAGTTTCCGAAAAGGTTATATAAGAAAATATACGGTGAGAAGAAATAGTTATCAGTCGCCAATTGGCGGGACGACAAGAAATGCGGGGTGAAGAGCGAGTGACGGATGGCAGTTGGGAAGGATTTACAGAAGCAAGTACCGAAGACGTCACACTTGCCGCATGGGGTGTACCGAGGGAAAGAGGATGTAAACTGACCACTGCACTTCGTACTGATGAACTGAACTAGAAGCATAGAAGATGCGACGGACGAAAGGAGAATCAGTGCAGTCTATATCGCAGAGTCCTCTCTGCAATATAGACTGCTTTGATTGACGGACGGACTGAGGCAAGTACAGATGACGTCACCAAAGAGGTTCTGAATGGTTGAGAACCTGGGGCGTACCAACGGAAAGTTGAGTAAAGCCTAACCGATGGATGATAGCTGCGGAGATTATTGCTGTATAAAAGTTGACTAAGGACTAGACTGGACAAAGAAGTAAAGAAAGAACTGAAAACTTGATGAACTGAATGTAGAACTGAATGAAGATTACTGATTATGTTGCGTAATTATCGATTCTGTATTGTTGCAGTGAAATTTTATTTGTGATACATAGTGATATTGTTGCAAACTGACAGCCGACTAGTAAAACTGATTGTAATGAACTGAATGTTTTGTTGTATGTAGAAGAAGTAGTGTTGAATGTCGAAAGCAGGTTGAAAAGCTTGCATTGCAACATCAACTATTTTGATGGAGTGATAGCGAGGCTAGTACACCTGCTTGAATAAGAGTTTGTAATTTTCAATATGTAGATTTTATGTTGGTTGATCATATTGTGACTGATGTTAATACAAACCTCATAGACCTGTGCTATATGACTCCAGGTGACGCAGGGGAATGATGGTCTAGGCTTCGACTTGCTCCATTCAGACTTTCTCACGTACGCGAGGTAGTGAGGAAGGGCTATCAGTCCCGTGCCCCTGGAGCAAAATATAAGAGTTTTTCTCGCACCGTAGAGAAGCGTAACCTGATCAGAAGTTTATCTGAACCACGGGTTGGGGGACACTCATCACAAGTTATTGTCAGCCCTCCACACGGTGAGGAGCCTATCCTTGGCTGAAACGTGGTGGTTGTGGTTTTGAAGGCTAGAGAGTACGATGAGCTTTCACCAGTTGTGTTCAGCAATCCAGAAAGGTTTAAATAAATTGGAACCTGGGACTGTAACTTTTTTCAGATCTTAGGGGTAGTGATTAACACATTGTTTTATAATGGCAGGTGTCCACGTTAAATCTCTCGACTTCATGCCTAATACCGCGAACTTACTTCCACTAACATTTTGAGGAAATCGGAAATTTACAAAATTAAATAACAATCAGTAGCATAATATTATATAGTCTTTCGGAATCCCGAAGAGTCTTATATATAGTGGTTCAAAATTGAAGCTCGATGAATGCAAAGAATCGGTTTGTTAATAGCTTTTAGTGACATCTTCGCACTCAAGTTTTGATTGAACACTGTGTAAAAGAAGATTTGTTATTTCCATTGATATACAATAACAATCCCCTGTACCTCGAGTAGCAAGTTAGGAGTAGAGAAGAGCATGAAAATTGTTAGAGACAGGATTTGTATTTCAATCAAAAACGACCAATGTAGTTTTGTACGTATACATCTTTGTGTACGGATAAAAGTTTTAAGAAAATATCAATCAACAACGCACCAAACTTTCTTCTTTATATCCTATCTTCAATCAGCTTTGTTTGCGAATTCTGTCTCCAAACCAAAGTGTCATAATTGCAATATGTTTAACATTTATATTTTCCAATACACAGCTTTTAATTCACTGAGTCTGTAAATCTTCCCAGATACTCAGCTATCCATTTGAAATGAACCGGTGGAGGTACTTCATTTTGCTTTACAAATCAATGATAGAAAATTGATTTTCTTGTTTCAACAGTATACATTACTCCTTATTGCTATGAAATCTGAAACTACACACAGAAGCCACTCAACTGATTATCATTAATGTAGGCATTGATATAAGAGAAGTTCACAAGTTGCCACCGGAGCGTTGGTTGGGTTCGTTGTCACCTTCAGTTTATATTTATATCACCGCTATCTTAATCACAATGTTTCTTATATCGATTCTGACTTACTGTCTGGGAAGCAAATTAATCACATCCCAGACTTATATGGCTGCAGTAGTATTTGTTTACTTTATTAAATCCAATATGCGCACACACCATGTGGAAAGGTATTATCTTCAAAAACACTTAAAGCAGCAGTTTCTACTTGGGTTGTGGTTAGGTACATATATCGTTAGTTACCGGTCAGTAATCGTATATCCAGGTAACTGAATGTATGGTATCAACTAACGTCAATCCGTTGAAGAATTTCGATTTAGATTTGCACTTTAACAAAGCGCAATGTGTGTTCTTAAACGTATGGTTCAAAACACCTTCTAAACACCTTATGAATAGAATTGTCTTGCGTAGCATGAAGGTATCAATAGCGTCTACGGCCTCGAAAATTTAACAAAATCATTTCGTATGACTTAAGAAGAAATGTTTTAAGATCACTAATAATTCGCATATGTTTGCTTACCCAACTTGTTTTTGGAATCGCAACACTAAACGTACACAAATTTAAATATTAATTTAGTACGCAGAGCTACTTTATATTAACTGCTTCAGTTTGTTACTATACAACATCAATAATATATTGATGTCATCAACCACTGATAATAAAATCTTTTTAACTTAGGATTTTACAGTGGCATGCACATTAAATTTATAAAAATTAAGTTTGAGGCCATCAAAATGTTAAAATATTCTTGCTTTTTTGTGAGAATACTTGGCAAATTGGAACGATTTGAAAACAGGAATGAAAATTCATAGTCTAGAAACAAATACGAGTTTAGCATTAGTATAAAATTTTCTTATTACTATAATGTTTTCTGATTTAATTGCGTGTATCATACGAAATTCCAGTTCTTTCTTTCCACCTCTGATACTCATGATTGACATTTTAAAATTACAAGCTGCATACCCTTGGATAGTTCTGGTTATACCACTTTCAAGAGCGAGTTGAGTTCAATTTATACCGCTGGAACTGCTGATTCAGAAGTATCGAATTGTGAAGCATGCTTGACGCAAATTCACCTAACTTCAAATTGATTCAGTGCAGGAGCTTCAACTTTGTTCTTCAACGTCTAATAAGTATATTTCCTGATTTGATACATTAAAATTCTGAGTTATACTCTATTTTGGGATTATAATGGAAATCTTACGGTAATCTTCCAGTTATTTATTTAATATTAATTGTCGACTGGCTCTAAAGGCCGCTACAATCCTTGATCATATAACAATTCGGTATCAAAGTTAAAGCCTTTTTTAGACTTTCCAAGATTGAGTATGAAAAATGTTCTTAACAGAAAACAACGTCAACAGAATACCCATAATAACAAATGTTACCCCGTAATACAAAATATTGGTAAAAGAAATGAAGATAAATGCTCAAATCTTTTCAATTCTGCTTGATTTAACATTGCCCATTGAAATACTTTTATTTTTCGAAGTGAACGTAATGAATACAACTTTTATGGAAATTGAAGCTTAGGTGAAGGTGAAGGTGCTGGGATTATGAGACTTTCGCTGCTCAAAAATGAACATTTCAGAAATAAAACAGAGAAAATATTGTCTTCCCGGAAGTAGCTAATGAAATTTTCCGGAAAATATTTTGTACCAAAATGGATAGTTGAAATGGAATGAACAGATAACTAAACAAATTGTATATGAACTGGTGAAGTGAACGCAAAAGACTTTCATAAATTTAGACGCTGCGAAACTTTAATGGAATTTGTTTCATGAATTTTAATTTAAATTAATTTTCTTCAGAATCTACTTTTAGGGTAACAAAATAATTAAATTCGAAACAGATGAAACACATTTTAATGATTCCCGCAAATTTCGATACTCAGAAATAAGTACCAGATTTAATGGGAAATAGTTTGGAACAAAACCGAGTTATTTGACGAATTAAATGTTAAGGGGGAACAATTTATTAAATAACATCATGAAGAAACGCGGATGATATATTTTATTACAAAAACACATTCAGCATTGCAAAAAACTGCTTACCGCTTCATTTGTAAGCTGATCACCACAAGATAGCATTTGCGCTTCACTGAGGAAATCCAATTCAAAAGAATATTCACTGATTTCTTCTTGGCTTTTAAATACATTCCGCTTCCGTTCTAGAATCTCTTTCTCCTCATCTGTATAAAGTGTTGGTTGCCCAACGTATTCGATCTTTCGCCTGGCTGCATCATTCGTATTGCTTTCCTCGGAATCATTGCTGTTTATCGAATGAAATAAAGGTGAGCTTTTAAACTCCCTAATGTCATTGAAAGACGTAATATCGCCATCAATATGATTACTTTTGCCGTTTTTTGGTGGTTTGGGCCCGCTTGAGTAACTTTGAGCGAGCGTTCCATTTACAAAGTCTTGAATACGGCATAGCTTTTCATCTTTTGTAGCCTTTTGTAGGACAGTGTACGATAATGGTCGTGGAAAGCGGCTTCCTCGCTCATGAGATAAATCTCGGGGTGGGAACTGTAATTTGTCTTCCTCAAAAAATTCTTCTGCCGTTGTCTGCTTTTCAAGCTGCGTAGATCGAGATATTTTCCGTACAGCACATCTTCTATGATCAGAAAGTTCACTAAGAGAATTACTAGCGGAAGCCACTGTGAATATCAAATTAGACTTGAATTCTTGATCGTGAAAACTAGCAACACTTGTTGATATAATTCGTTCCCTTTGATTTTTGTGGAGTTCGCAAATAAATTTTTTTGAGTTGTGGCTTTTGCTATCTAGATCTTTTCTATTTGATTGACTCTTATACTCAGTTTTCCGCCCTGAAATGGTTATCAAGAGCTTCTGTTTTGCTTGGGAGGGAGTTTGTCCTCCTGGTTGCCCACTTTGGTCTTCAAATTGTGTGTTTCTAATCCGTATGCTTGATTTTTTTACGACATATGCAGGCTGCGCCGCTATCGTCGTTATATTTTCATTTGCGGACTTAGTATTAGGCCACTTAACACCTGCTAGAAGATTCTTTTTCCCTAGAGTTTTGCTCGTGAGCAATTTTTTTGATCCACTGCCCCTACTTTGCAGGCTTCTTTCGGTATCTGTTAAAGAGATCGGTTGTGTTTTTTGTTCAGAAACGTCTACAGCATTATTTTTACGCTGCAGTAGATGTCGGTTGCGAAGGGAGTTAAACGTAAAAGACAGGGTCGTTTTAAGCGTTGTATTCTTCCTTAAATTTGGAGAAGTTTCCACTTTTTCATTCGACTGGTACCCTGGTAGATTCTCGGATAGCGTTCGCCTCAGGAAAAACTTGTGTTTTGCTCCGATTCTGCTTTTTTCTATATCGCACTTTTCATTCCTCGTAGAAGATTTTATTGAATCCACTTTTTTCATTTTAAATTAAAAGGATATTGTCAAGAAAAATACATTATTTGCTGGTGAGGCCATGCTTCCCGTGATAACAGCACTTGAGCTATATTCAGCTTATGCAAATTCGCTCTTTCAATAATTACAAACGCTACAAATCCACAGACTCAGAATTAAAAACTACGCTTTAAAAATTTAAAAGCTGAAATCACAATGTGCAGTCTGAGGAAAATGATTTATGATAAGTGCCTACACTCGATTTAATTCGAATCATGAACAATCCAACGCCAAAGCAATACTAGAAACTCGAAATAAAATTGAACAACCTGTCGCTTAAGAATGCTGAACTTACGTAATTAGTGCTTACAAGAGCCACAACTTCTAGTAAAACCACACAAAACAACAAAGATAATAAAAGCTTAGGTCAACGGCTATGCAGCTGCAAGCAAAGAAAGTGTTCAGAACCCAAAGCTTCTACGTCCTCGTAGTCTGTGACTGCAAACTTTTTTGACGTTGTCCAAGCTTCAGACTAATTAAATATTCGTCAAATAAATAAAGTTACTACTGATAGTGGATTACAGACGACTTTTGATTTGATATCATCGTTGGATTCGCTTCTCAGACCACTCGCAAACGGATAAACGGAGTTGCCTTCCCTACCTATCACACATTTCCATTCATTCGGTATTTCGTACCCGCTAACAGTTCATTATTAAATTGCTCGGAGCCAACTAGTTACTATACATGGAACTAACGTCATGTTTTCATCATTATATTATTCGTTCAATGTTGGATTTCAATTACGAACTAATATTACTGACATCAAGTGAGGGGTGCCAATGAAGTGAAAATTCGGCAACGTTTGAATACTTGTTAACAACACTTTTACAACATTTTTACGAAAGCAATGACTTACGACTTAAACGGCGCTCACAATTTAAGTGCTTTAACCATCATGCTAGCAACTCTTTAGCCTAATTTGATTGCTTTGTTTAACTATATTATCGAAAATCTGAAAACTTAAAGATACGGATGCTATTCTTACGCCTTGAAAGTGGCGTGGGTAATCATTTTGGAACATGTAACTTTTTGAATATTTCACCAAATTTACAGTAATTCTATTGCTAACATTTGAATTAACTTCGCTAGCAATTTTGTTAGCATTTGGGTTGGAGAATATTTGCTATTAGAATCCAACGGTATCTAGCGCTATGTGTTAACTCGTACGCTATCTGACTATGCATACACTGCATGATAACAAAACAGCAAAAAAAGTCCATAGATTCAGCTTAAATTAGCAAAATTTCGATTTCATTAGGAAATAATTAGATCTTTTCTATGCACTTACGCTTTGCCTACGCCTTTTAATATATTATCTTACGAAGATGGCTTTATTTGCCACATGAACCATTCGCATCTCTTTTGTTATAATTTACTAACGAAGTATACATGCTGTTTAGTAGTTACGCAGTGATTTAAACCTCACCGTAACTAAATACGACGCTATCATTTTCGGGCGTCCTCTCTCAAATAGGAAAAGAAAAAGCCGAAGCAGATTTATGTTGGTATTGCGATTTAATGCTGAAATTTGAGAGATATTATCAGATAGAATTCCACTCATTTTATAATTACATCAAAAGGAATTTCACATATTTTTTAATTATTCCATGATATAGTTGTTAAATGAAATAGCTCCCGAATTTGAAGCACAAATTGAATAACGAGAAGTAACGTTAAGTTAATGGAATCAAGGGCTTTCTGAATACTAGCCAACCTAATCCGTAGGTTCGAGACTCAGTAGATTCAAAAAAACCGATGTACGCAGTAAGTAGCCGATATATACAGAGAACAACTATCTTTTATGAGCAGAATACCCCGAACAGGTTTAAAGAAAAATATGAGATTTACTGAGAAACAAAATTAAGTCAGTACGGAATAAGAGGCCGGAGAGAAGCAATTCGATAACTCATCTTATCATAGACAAATTTCTAAAAGAAATGGCAGAGTTATAGGAAATCATAAGGAAGTACAGTAGTACTGCTCATCGTACGTCAGAGGGACTCTCAACCGATTACATGACACTCTACGAGCTTATAAACTTCCCTTATTGAATAAGCATTGACTCTCCAAACTTTGAAAGATTTAAAAAATGAAATTCATCGAAAATAAAAAACAAAACGATAGGTAACGACATTCAAAAAGTATTATCCAACCTACATCCGAGGTCAAGCTGTAATGTAATAGCCTGAAAAGTAGCTCAGTACTTTGAACGTCGTACATAGCATTTACAAAAAATACTCGAGCGTAAGATCGAAGCTAGCATTACTCTTGGCGAGAATACCAAATAGGTTTCAGTGCTACACATTGATCTATTACCCAGCAATTTACGGTCGAGGAGCTGCTGGATAAATGTTACGGTTTCGACTTAGATATTCATGAAATGTTCCTGTAATTCACGTAAGGCTATGGCAAAGTTGGAGCCACAATCATACTGCTTTCTGAAGAATAAAGTAGGATTTAAATGCGTAGAGGCGAAGAAATATAATAACCGTTTCACTGGACGGAATAGCAAGGACTCGCTGTGACAGAACGTTTGGACGAAGTAAGATGGCAGTTCTCTCTCAATAAAAAAACTCTGATGGAATTATGGTGGTGGAAAGCTTAAACGAAGAATCGAACAATTTGAAATACAGCAAAAGGAAAGACCGGTTCTTGAACGCTGTTGGGAAGAATCGCCAAGCTGCCATATATACTGTATCTTTAGAATATAGGGAAGAAACTGTAGATGTACTGCACTGTCACAATAAAGTGAGATATGTACTAATGAATAGTAAGATTAATTCTGCCCTGATTCCTGGAATAGCCTAATAACTGAGTGAACGGTTGTGTTCAAAGTGGAAAAGATCCATCGACCGTGGATATATACAAGGACATCAATATTATATATATATATATATATATATATATATATATATATATATATATATATATATATATATATAATATCAATATAATATAATATCAATAAAATAACACTAGTTGATATCAGGCATGATGAAACTAATCCTCACGTATGGATCCAAAATTTGGGCAGACAAAGTTCATGAAAGCAAGACCGAGATTGAGAGGCTTGCACCCGATCGAGGTTAGGGTTTGCAATTTGTTTATTTTTAATGAGCCATAAACGACCTTGTTATCTGTAAAAGCTTTTGTGTACAGACTTGTTTGCGATATTATTAGTGCTTCCAGAGAGTTTTCTTTTCTTACGTTTTGTCACATCTTCAAAATCTTAAACCACACCAGAGTCATGTGGTCTTCTTCCGAATGGTTCGTCCTTATGCTTTTTAAAAGACACTACATCTAAAACGCACCCAATATTACGTATTAACCAATTTAGGCTTCACTCTTTGATTTGAACAAAGGAACTACTTTCACTCACTTCAAACTATGCATAGATCTGTCACGAACGGGGCCACTTATTTGAAATGGTTGGAAAAAAGCCGCTTGTTTTATTGATGATCAATACAACAATAAATGAAAGCTTTCACTCTCCAAGTTTTCGATAGAATCTGCGTTCGATAGAATCTGCGTGGATAGTCTCAGTACTTTGTCGCATATAACTTTTCATCAGCTTCTACCCATGCCTCCGTATGTATTTTTTTTTTTGTAACTGACTCATCCAAATATTATTGGGTCATTAAATAAACGAATTAATTAACATTTTTATATTAATTAATATAATCAAATAGATACAATTTCATATGATAACATTGAGGCACTATTATCAACCTGTATTATGCTGTAGCCATCGGTAGGAGAATCGATTTAACGGGAATTTTAATTCTACACATGTTTTGAATTATTAAGATGTTTTATAATCATGTTTTGAATTATTAAGACCTGCAAATTCAAAACAATTTGCATCAAACTCGACTTCCAATTAATTGGAGCTCGGAGCCGGGTGAGCCTTATGAAAATTCAATCTAAAGCTGATTTCAAGTCTACACTAAGCCGATGAGAAATATTTAAATAAATAAGTACGCATTGCCGAGCATACTTAATGTAAAGCGGCAATGTTGATTAAAAGCTGTTTGCATATTTCTAGAACACAGTTCACTGATTATAGAAGTATGTAAGGCAACTGTATTTACATTAATGGAAAAATTAATTGGAATTTATATTCATGTGATCATCTCTTTTCGACGATTGCTTTTCTAGCTACGATATTAATTGTCTTTTTTTAAGTGCAATTGAACCTCATCATGCAAACCGCAAATATAGATTCCAAGCTCTTATTTGATGAATGATAATCTTGCAGATTTTAGTGAAAATCCTCGTATATGTATAACATGTGGCTTGAATTTAAAAGTTACATATATATCAGCTGCTTTTAGTAAATTATTTTTCATCTTTTCACTTACGATTGGGTAACACTTTATGAACATTTACTACTTTATATGTATAGGTATTTTCTACTTGTTCGAATTCCATAGAATTTGGTAAATCATTTTCGATATTACTCTACTTCACACACGAATGGAGCCGAATATTTGAAGAGCTGATGAGGTTAAAAATTTTCTAAATTAAATTTTTCGACGCCAACGTACAGTCATGTATACGGTGCGGGTATGTTGAATGATACCCAAATGGACCTACAATTTTCGATCATCCAAGGTAGTGATAAAGTCGAGTGAATAGCACTCTTATAAGATCATCGCCATAGCATACTAAAGTTTAATAAATTTTTTTTTGGAGCAGGTGATAAAGTATGTGCGGTTGGAATATTTCGATGACTCAATACTGTTAGTAACTAAGTTCGAGAAAATCCATAGTATGTTTCCCGGTTTCTATTTAAGCATTCTCGCATGATCCTGCCCTAGTCTTCTTCTACTTGAAAACTCATCAGGTAAGATCTGCCGAAATTGTAACAAATTTGTTCACACTGTCAAAAACACGACCATAAGCCCCTTGAATAATTGAAAATAATTAATAAGTTAAAAACAATACGTATTGAACAATATAATAATAAACAATAAGTAATAAACGTCAGAAACCCTCAGAGCCATTGAAAGAAAAGTTTTCTCTGACAACCTTTCGACATGCATTTGTTCTCTTACGGATAATCATTTTATTCTAAATTTGCCACGACGAAAGTCTGAACGTTTCCGACCTTGGAATGTCCGAGTGAGTCGATGAATTTACTCGACATCTCAAGTCACCAAAGCAATTAGTCAATAATTTCCAGTTTCTGAGAAAAGTATTTTAGGATTATAATATTTAAATTTTTACGATTGTAAAACTAGCTAGCTTTCATTTATACGAAAGTAGCAAATCATTGCTATGCCGTGGCAACCATATTCCAAATTTTCCAGGACGGAAGTCTGAAAGCTCCATAATAATGACCGTTTAACGTCATGAGGTCGAATGTCGATTCTCTCCTTGCAAAAAACTACGTGTTTACTCAGCATCTGATCACGCAATACGCCTAGCTTATCGCTTGCCTAATGTACTTTTGAATAAGATTCTATATAAGGGTTATGTGAGAAATACAGACGACACATTTATGGTAAGATAACACTTCAAAGAAGCAGTTCATCATGCATATGGCCTCAAAATCAGGAGCATATGTGAGAAATTTATGCTAGGCATTCCTAACTCGATTTGGCACCGCTTGTCACAATTCTTTTTTCCAAACTGGTTTTCTCATATTTCCAAATCTTTATTCATCATATATCATTAATATTTGTTTATTGTTTCAGGCGATGCTGGTGAATAGTTTGATTGAAAACCGTAGTTGCAAATATACATATATTTAATTATACATACTAGTTAATGGACAACGACCTATGGATTTAGCTAAATTATTTTTTATATGAGTTTCTGTGGTTTCAGAGCGAAGGGATATAATTTTCTTCAGCTAACAATATCTTTCGCTGATGTGAGGCCATGCTAATTACATTTCATATTATACACAAACATTTATAAATTGATCGAAATGAACTGATTTTTCACACGGTTGTTCAATACAGTTGTGTACAAAAATTGCGAACAGGAAAAATAAAAAAGCTTTGTGGCATTTTCATTCAGATAAAAAATATGTTATCAAAGGCATTAATCATACAAACTATTGACTAAGTTGACGGAAAGTTATAAACCATTGACTAAAAAGCCTCCCGACTCGTGAATATAATCCAGCTTAACTAAATTTATATCAAAACATCAAGTTGTCTTGCTGATAATTTTTCTCAATTAACACACACTACGAAAATAAAATTTGACCAGAGTTGTTGATAACTTGCACGGTTTGATTGCGCGAACAACCGACTCGAAACTTGTAGTCTTGTCGTTCGATCTTATTTACAGATTAATCGATTTGTACATAACACTGCTTGATTCACTATTCACAATCACCCTTATCAGCAACTGTTAAATACTTTTAACTATTCTTTGAAAGGCAGTATAAAAAGTTCATGACCTCATATCAGTTTCCCTATACTGCATACAAAACTGTCACAACTCCGTCTTATCTTGAAACGCTTCCTCCCATCTAGACAACTGTTTCAAAGTAAGAAAAATCAGAGTGACGTGCCAAAAAGTTAACGATACGATAACATTTGACCGATACTTTGCATCTGTATAGTTTTCAGTAGTACGCTGAGCACTCTTATTTTTTCTTCTTCCTGCTCAAAGTAATTGTGGAAACGATTTAAGCAACATAATGAACAGAACAGAATGGGCAACGCTTTTCCATTACGGCCCTTTAAATTTATACCTAAGCAGAGAAAATTATACTGGCCTTGGGCCGATAGAAAAGAGAATTCTAAAATGGATTTGCTTACATTGACAGGCAAGATAAATTTTGGTCGGTTATTAAAATCGTGTATGAAAAAAAAAAAAAAAAACTGCCGATAGATCAAGACCCGGCCGTTTTCAAAAGGTATCGTTGAATTCAATTAGCAGCTTTTACTATTTGTCGTAGATATGTTTTTAGTTTTATTGGCATATATAATAAGGTCATCCAGCATGCAGTGTTATACCGCTAATGACTCATAATTTTCAGCGATATCTTATAAAACAAAATCTAATTCGACAATTTTCTTACGGTAATAAAATACTGAGCATTGTAACGCTTGTTACCTATGACTATTTGATTTCCGGCTTAATTTCGACATGTATTACTGATTTTTAATAAAGTCAGAAGGTAAAGTAAATTAGTTTTTGAAATTTGCAAGCATTTAAAGAAATTTTTGAGAAATTATTCTGGTTTTCAGTACGCTGTTATAAGAACACGAGCTTACACTCATATCGGCTTTCAATGTAAAAATGTCAGTCTTTCTTGAGCATATAATAACTAAAAACGGTATCAAGGAACATTTCTTTCACTTACACCGACGCGAATAAATTGTTCCAAGAGGAACAACATCCCCGGACTGGACGAAGTGTTCTTTGAAATAAAGCAGAAAAGTGCAACAAATTAACAAGTTCCAGTAACGTGAAGTAAAATAATAAGTCTTCTAAAAGAAACAAGAAAGTGCAACGAAATAATAAGTTCCCTAAAAGAAACAGAGAAGTGCAACCAAATAATAAATAACTGAAGCGGACAGTACAATAACTGAAGTGGATAATAAATAAAAATATAATAATAATAAAAAGTAAATAGAGTGAAAATAAAAGAAAACGAAGCAAAACTAGACAGCTGAACCAACAAAACCAAAACAGTGCTGTGATAAATAGCAGCAGAAATAGCAGAAATTTTTTCCCATCGATCGCAGAATCCAGGACGAGCAAAGCAAGTAACAAGGAGAAGAACAAATTTTCAAATATTTCCTTTTCTATTTAATTATATTTAATTATACTTAATACATTATTATATCTTATATTCACACACATAGTCTTAAAACCTGTCCCATTATTGCTGTTTTTTTGAAATTTGAAACCTTCTTTGCAAGGGTGATTTGGAATCAGAGATTGCATAAAATTTTTTCAAGATACCGAACGATGAAGCTTTTGCCATACAAATTGACCCTCTCAAATATTTAAACAGCCTTCCCAAATTTGACGGCAAGCTCGAAAACTTGCAAACTTTTATTAATTTAGTGGACAGAGTTAGCTCCGTACAACAAGCTTATAACGAAGCATCTCAACTCTTATTTAGTGACATAATCAAAAGTTAATTAAAAGGCAGAGCAAAAGAAACCGTTGAAATAAACTGTCATGCTACCCTTTGGCGAGACGTAAGACAGATCCTCCAAAACAACTTTGGAGACCGCCTGAACATAGACGAACTGTACGACAACTTACGAAGTGTAACTTTCCAAACCAATACCCTTGAATTCTACAATGACATCAAAAGTAAACTAAGAAGACTCAACAATAAGACGCAAATAGTTTTAGGTGCAGGGAACGTGTCTAATGAATGTACACGGAACAACATGAAGACCGCTCTCAATATTTTTAAAAACAAACTCCCAGAGCCCATGAAAACTATTCTATTCTGTAGAGATCCCGAATCTCTCGAATCGGCTGTGGATATTCTCTTTACAGCTGGCTATGCCTATTATGGCTCGAATGGGCAAATCTATCAAACAAAAAACAGACAAAACGACAACAAAGCCCGCAATAATAATAATAACAATAATAATATTAGAAGACTAAATAATTATAATAATTACGACAGTAATATTAATAATAACTATCACAATAACAATAGTAGATTTAATAATAATTATAATGACAACAGCAGGCCAAATAGTAAAAATAACAATAATAATAGTAACAATAATAATAACAGTAACAGGTTTAATCATAGTAACAACAAAAGACTTAATAACAATTACAATAGAAATAATATTAATAGATTTAATGTTAACAACCAACAAAACGAACGACGAAATAGACCTCACGAACCAAGTTACAGACTTAACACAAATGAAGGTCAAAATCCCTATAACTCCGATGCATCCGCAAATCCTTGGTATCCGGAACGGCAACCATCACCAAAACCCATGGATATAAATAAAAACGAGATGGCAGAACATTCTCCTTCACAAGCCTCCGACGAAGACTACCATATATAGTCTTTAAAACAAAAACCAAGCCCCTAAAGTTTATCGTAGATACAGGAGCTACACACTCAATCATTAATCCTGGCATTTGCCATCCTAAGTGGAAAATTAACACCCCAAAAATAAGTCTGAAAACCCTTCAACATACAGTTGATCTTTGCGAGAAAGTAAGGATCCCCCTCTTTGAAGAAATGGCGACAGAACTCACGAAATTGAATTATTTGTCTGCCAGTTTCATGACTTTTCCGACGGAATATTAGGAAACAATATATTGAGACAACTCGATATAATTATAGACTATAAGAAACGAGTATTACATACCGGTGAAAAAACTATTCCCATCCTCTTCGAAGATGAAGAAGATAATCAACATTGTCTATTTAATAAGGCCGGATGCTATGAAGTAGCCGTGCCTGTAGATCAAGAAAATGGCCTGGTACACTTCCCCGGGAAGTCTTCCAAAGATGAGAAGATCAAACTCGAGGAAGGTATCTATAATGTAGTGAATTCTAAAATGCTCGCTCAAGTAAAGATACTAGCTGACCGCCCTGTTAAAGTAAAATTCACAACCCAAAAAACTACTCCCGTCACTATCGAGAACTTCAATATCATAGAAAACAAACCAATGGAACATTTCTCCATCTCCAGTCAAATTAGAATAAATCATCTTAACGATGAAGAAAGACAAAAATTAATGCCACTTTTAAAACACTTTTCAGACATATTTTATAGCGAAGAATCGGACTTAGCTTTCACAAATGCCATTAAACACGAAATCAGAACTACCAATAATATTCCGATTGTGGTAAAAACATACAGATATCCGTACGTTCATAAGGATGAAGTACGTAGACAAATTAAGGAGATGTTACAAAACAACATAATAAGACCTAGCAAATCCCCTTATTCGGCACCAGTTTGGATAGTACCAAAAAAATGGATGCGAGTGGGAAACCTAAGTGGAGACTCGTCATCGACTATCGATAACTCAATGAAGTTACGATTGATGACAAATACCCAATCCCTAATATTGACGAAATCCTAGAGAAGCTCGGGAGAAGTCAATATTTCACTACACTAGACTTAGCTAAAGGCTTCTATCAAATAGAGATTACTGAAAAGGACATCCATAAAACTGCGTTCAGTGTAGAAGGTGGACACTACGAGTTCCTGCGAATGCCATTCAGACTTAAGACAGCCCCCGCTACATTTCAGCGCCTTATGAATAACATTCTCTCTGACTATATCAACAAAATCTGTTTGGTTTACCTTGACGATGTTATAATCTTTTCCACTTCCTTACAGGAACACATAGAATCCTTACAAAAGATCTTCAAAAGATTCAGAGAAACCAACTTGAAAGTTCAGTTGGACAAGTCTGAATTCTTTAAACGAGAAACTGATTTTCTTGAGCATATAGTCACCCGAGATGGAAAAAAGCCGAATCCAGAGAAAGTAGAGTGCGTCCAGAAATTTCCGATCCCAAAAACCCCAAAACAAATAAAGCAATTCCTCGGACTCGCTGGATATTACCGAAAATTCATTAAGGACTATTCGAAAATAATAAAGCCTATGATTAAAAACTTAAAAAAGGACGCAAAGCTAGATATAACTGACCCCGAATATACGCACGCATTCGAAACAATTAAAACCCTCCTAACTAATGAGCCAATTCTAACTTATCCTGATTTTAACAAAACATTCGTTCTAATAACAGATGCGAGTAAATACGCCCTAGGCGCAGTCCTCTCACAAGAATGACGCCCTATCAGCTACGCAAGCTGCACACTTAATGAGCATGAGATCAACTATAGTGTTATCGAAAAGGAACTCTTGGCGATAGTATGGGCTACAAAGTATTTCCGACCATACCTCTTCGGAAGGAAATTCATCATTGAAACCGACCATAGACCTTTAACTTGGCTCTTTTCCATTAAAGAACCCAACTCCAAACTAGTCATATGGAGACTTAAACTTTTTGAATTTGACTATACGATAAAATATAAAGAAGGAGCAAAAAACATAAATGCTGACACCCTGTCTAGGATACCTAAACCTGAAGTAAACTTAGTCCAAAATCATACTAATATCCCTACGAGCAATTCATGCATTAACGTCTTTAAAACCCAAATAATTATTAATAAATCAAATTCAGGTCACTCAGAATAAAAAAGGAAAAAATTTTTGATAAAAATAGGACCATAATCAATACTAAACAACTAGATGAACAAGATGCCATTATATTATTGAAGAACCACTTCAATCCAAACGGTTTAAATGCTATTCTCATTGAAAATGAAGACTTCTTTCAAACTTTATACTTCGTGTTTAGTAATAACTTCATTACTAACGATAAATTTAAAATCACTAGATGTAGCGTCCTCCTAGAAGATGTAATAGATGAGGAAAAATTAGCTAAGATTATAGAAGAAGAGCATCTAAAGAATAATCATCGAGGAATCGAAGAAGTGACTAAAGAATTGAAACTAAAGTATTACTGCCCAAAACTAGCAGACAGAGTCACAAACTTCATAAATAATTGCGAAATCTGTAACTACGAGAAATACGCTCGAAACCCTCTTAAGCCTCTATTTAAAATAACAGAAACCCCACAAAAGCCCGGAGAAATTATTCATGTAGATGTGTTTTACACGCTAGAAAAACTCCTGTTTTTAACTATAATCGATAAATTGTCTAAACATGCATGTGCGATTAAAATCATCGGAAGAACTTGGACTGAGTTCAGAAGAGCACTTGCATATTATTTTAGTCAGTTCGGCACAGTAAAGAAAATCGTAGTCGATAATGAGCTAAGATTTAAAGCAATTCCTTTGAGAAAATTCCTCTCAGACGAAAATGTCGAGATCCACTACACGTCTAACAGTAATCATACGTCCAATGCAGATGTGGAAAGATTCCACAATACGATTAACGAACATATTCGTCTTCTGAAAAATAATCCCATTAATAATCAGGGCACTGTTGAAGAAAAAATTCTGAAGATAATTTCGTCTTACAACAATACCATACATTCTTCTACGAACAGGAAACCCATTGATTTCGTTAACGGAAATATCCATCAAAATGAATATCCTGCAATACATACAATGTTGCATCGAAAGAAAGAAAAAAATTATTAATAAACTTAACCAAAATCGGAAAAATGTTGAAATCGAAACAGTACCAAATTTTATCAGGGAAATTAGAGGAGCCAAAAATCATTCTAAATTTAGAAAAATCAATTCTGAAAGGTTGGATGAAGGTCATATCATAGACTTAGATAACCAAAACAAATACTTTCGAACCCATGTGAAAACTAAAAAGAAATACCAGAATTTAGACCACCCAACAATAAAATCAAAATTTTATAAGAAAAAGAATAAAAATCGTCCATCAACCTCTCAACCCCTTGCCAGTAACTAAACCTTTACAAACTTCACAGGAAAATGTCACCACTATTGATAATAGCCTTTTGGACCGTGACAAAAGCCCAGACGATAGACATCCAGGACCTCAACGTAAACAACGGATATATCCCTATCAAAACAGGCGATGTAAGACCTATCGACTACTACAACCACGTCTTACACATCATCAACACAACAGAATACGAACGAACAATAGAACTTATTCGACGAAATATCGATACCCTATCAGCCTCTACAACAGAATGTAAAAGTATATTACAAACTGTTAATAGAAATTTTGAATTATTAGAAACAAAAATAAATAACCTTACTCCTCATCCGAGACGCAAACGTGGACTGATAAACATTTTAGGCAAAGGACTAAAATACATTGCTGGGACCATGGACAACGATAACAGAACAAACATTGAAAACTCAATAAGTAAAATTCCTGGAAATGAAGGGAAACTTGCTGAGAAATTCAAGGAAACCATAATAACTAATAACTTCCTTTCGACTCAGATTAAAAACATAACAAGGCATATAAATACTCAACAAATCATAATAACTAACTATCTAAATAAGTTTAAAGAACTAAATCAAAACAGCATAGCAACCCTCAGAGACGAGCTCAACATCCTTCAGCAAGTCTACCAAATCGACAATGACATCTCCTTATTACGAAATCACATAACGGACATCGAACAAACAATATCATCAAGCAGGATAGGACTGATTACTAGAAGTATACTTACTAAGATAGAACTCGAACTCATAGACGACTTTGAACAGTACCTAAACATAAAAACAGCTGTTTCATCGCATAACAACATTATTACTATCATTTTGGCAATACCGAAATATTCTAACGAATCTTTAGCAAAAATAATTCTTGAACCGATTCCAAACATCCAAAATAGGTCTTTGTTATTAATACCAATACAATAATAATAAGCCCATACAATCAAATTTATAATGTAAATGTTAAAAACAATTAGAGGAAATTAAACATAAACATATCAGAAGCATTATAGAACCCAGTACAAAAATATTCAATTACCAATAAATTAAGCAAATTGTACCTGGCATTTTAATCAATTAAAACTTTTATGAAGAAATAGAACATAATTGTAATAATGATAACGTAACAATCCATGGAAAATTTATGATTAAATTTGGGAATTGGAAAATTGAAACATTAAATAAAACCTATTCCTAAACCTATTGATGTCCAAATCAAAGAATTATACCTGAAAGATTTAAATAACGAAAAATATATAAATAAACATAAGTTCTGATGTTATAATTATTATTATAGTAATATTGAATAAATATATAATAAATATATTAAATATATATAAATAAATATAAATAATATAGTAATAAATTGATTATTATGTACGTATACATGAACCGTAAACACCGTAAAGTTTTCATTTCGTCGGAGCCTCAATCTAACGGTGGGGATGTTACACTTACCCAAATCAAATGAATACAAACAAAGTAGGCATTGATATATTGAATTCAATTGAATTAAAACGAAGTAGGCATTGATATTTTGAATTCAATTGAATTAAAACAAAGTAGACATTGATATTTTGAATTGAATGAAATCAAAACGAAGTAGGCGACGAGTGGTATAAATAGAAGTGGAATTGTCTCGAAGAGTTAGTTCTCGCTTCAAAAGGTACGGACAAGCCTCTATCTCCTTTCACCCAATGTGAGGCTGCATTGGGGTGCCTTTTCGAATACCGGTTCATGTATACAATAAGAATTGTATACCGGGATTATAGTAAATAATAGTAGAGTTATTTTCTCTCGCTTCAAAAGGTACGGACAAGCCTCTATCTCCTTTCACCCAATGTGAGGCTGCATTGGGGTGCCTTTTTGAAATACCGGGAATTTAATAAATAAAGTTGGTGTTATAAAATAAAACAAGAGTTTTATTTATCCGTCGATGACATAAATATGAATCTCTGATACGCAGGGTAGCAGACGTTGAAGATCTCGAAATGGGAAAAAATTCACGGTGCTCAGGAAAATTAAATTAATTCAATTGGGTATCATGCGTTCAAGCAAACTTTGGAAAACAGAAAAGTAGAGATAAAGGACAATCATTAGATACCATGTTTTACATGTAGGAGACTAACTAAACCAACAATCATTGATGATTAGAATACAAAGAACTAAGATTTTTATGGCGACCGCCATTAGAAAATGTAACAAATTATCTGCTTTTAGAATACTAAACTTTATATGATATAAATTAAGTATTTTGGAAATAGAGTACATTTGAAAACCATATGAAAATTTTATAATCAACACAAAGAATCTCGACCACGCTCGTCCACATCGCTACACACATGGACAGAATAACGTCATCATTTTACGGATACAATGAGCTTGCATCCCTGGCTATTCCTACATTTTGCGATTGTTAGAGTTGTTATTTATTATTATATTAAATTTATATAGTATATTATAGTTATTATTATATTAAATAATAC
The DNA here is from genome assembly GCA_954870665.1 of Stratiomys singularior. Taxonomy (NCBI): domain Eukaryota; kingdom Metazoa; phylum Arthropoda; class Insecta; order Diptera; family Stratiomyidae; genus Stratiomys; species Stratiomys singularior. Next base: position 84,446,011 of record OX940878.1, on the reverse strand, counting down.
TGTGCATAATTGTTTCATTTTGTGGAGAACAATAATTTTGCAACAATTTTATAAAATGTAATAAAAGTGTCACTTGTTTTTGGTGTGTTATTTTTTTGAATTTCAAAATTGTGATGGAGTTCCTGGTTAGCACTGCACCGGTGTTTTCGGTGATCACCTCTGTAGGCTGTTGAATATTGGCAGAACGCTGAATATTTTCATTGCTGTCTTGAGGGTCAGTTATTGGTGGGAATCTGTTGGTAGTCATGTGCTTTGTGCAATCTTGATTTGATCTCCGATGAGATTCAAGTGAGGGGAATGTGTGCTGCACATTTTTAATATTATTTAAGCAAACGTTAGGCCCGTCACTGCAAAAAACCTCCATCGGTTCTTGGGAACGCTAAATTTTTATCGGCGATTTGTTGTGACCACAGCTGCTTCGATATTTTTCTACGTAGCAATGGACCGCTGTTGTCATCTTTCTTTGATCTGTTTCAGCCCGTGGACCCCCAGATTCTGAGTTCGATTCCATCGTGAGTGTTTGCCTTTTAACCTTTTGATCGGTTCATCTTCTTCAGGGCGATTGGTATCTAATTCAGTTTGCTCTGGGGAAGTTGACCTTGAACGAGGGGTGCAAGGTTAACCTTCGCGAATCAGTGAGCACAGTTGTCGACAGCGGGATTGGGTACAGTTGTCGACAGCGGGATGGAAAGACGGTGGTGTTGCGTGGGAGTGCGGTTTAAGGCGTCGACGGTGGCGGGGCATTTTTGGAGACCGCCAAAGGGAGGTGGCGGTCACGCCAAACTGACGGCAGTTTGCGGAGAATTTTGGAGACCGCGAAAGAATTTAAAAAGGAAAAAGGCAACTACGACACAAGATGAAAGTCAAGATTGGGTAGTGGATAAGAAAATGAATAAAAAAATAGTGAGTTCGTGATTGGAAGAAAAAAAAGTTTTGCGAGAACAAGAAGTGAACTTTGTATTTGAAGTAAGTTAAACTCGAAGAAATAGTGAATTCAGATTTTTAGGCAAGAAGAAGGGAAAAAAGCCGGCGAAATAACGAATTAAGAATCTTAAGGAAAGAAGAAGAAAAAGACGGTGAAATAAGGAATCTAGATTTTTAAGGAAAGGGGAAAAAAGTCGGGGAAAAGTAAATTTAGATTTTTAAGGAAAAAAAAAGAAAACGGTGATTTTAATTGCGTGTTTTCAAAAATTATTGAAAGAAATGCATGTAAACCGTACTCGATCGGGATATCTGGTGGTTTTTTGCTCTGATACAAATTTTTTCTTTTGGACTTGTCTTAAAAATCGTTTTTCGTACCTTTGCTCTTCTCTATTCCATTATGGTATATTGTTTTTTTTTGTTTGTGGTAATAAACTTATGATGAATTGAATAATCATAGAATAGAATACATTTTATTTTCTACATATATGATATATACAATAATATTTTAAATTAACTTAAATACTATGCTTAACCTAGCTAGCCTAAGCTTTATCATAGGTTTATTTCATTTTTATAACAATTTTTATAAGAATTTTTATAGATAAATTTTTTATTTTTTTACATATTTTGCTAGTAATTTTAATTTTGAATTTGATTTTCGTCGGCTGTAGAAACCTCCAAATTTCCTGAAATGGTAGCAAAAAAGAAAAGGAAACAAAAACACAAACATAAAGAACCAAGTGCTAACAGAGGATGGGTTGGGCAGAGGGGGAGAAATGATAGGGCGGGATGGGTGCGGTTTGGGAGAGGACAAAGTAGAGAAGTAAATTAAAGTTGTATTGCTGGGTGTGGTTTTGGTTCGATGGCAGAATTAGTAACTAAATTTAGTAGTGGGTTGGAATTTTCTCTTTTTTCCTTAGGGGGGATGTTATTTTGGTGGTATGGGGCGACTGATTTTGTGAATTGCACGGTTGAGTAGACAGGCTGCTCATTTTTGGACCTATTAAAGAGTATGATTTTACCTGTGCTGTTGAATACACGGTTTTCACTATGGAGTTTGGCAATGTATTGTGGGAATAGATTTGGTCTTGGTGCGACCGAGTTGGTGGAGCTGGTGTCGGGATTGTTGCAACTTTGAATGAGTGCGTTGCTGTGGGCATGTGTTTTTGACAGCAATTTGAGTAGCTGGTGTGTCATGAAGAAATCGACACGGGTTATTTGGGCTTTATCGTAGAGTTGTTGGTTACTCACCATGTGTCTCGAACCCGGTTTCTCAAATGTTTTCGTACAGTGACGAAGAAAGTGTCGCTCTTGCTTTCGTAGAAGCTCCATTTGTGTGCAGGACAAATCGCACCAGAAGACGAAGCCATAGGTTAAGATCGGGCGAATAAGTATTATGTAGCATAACAATTTGATTTTAGCGGGAAAGTTCTTGGTGAAGTGCATAAGGGGGAGAACTGCGTGAAAGGCATTTGTGGCTTTACGAATGTTACGAGCGACTTGGCGAATGGGGGAGAGTTTCTCATCAATTACAACACCGAGATAGGTGACGTGGGTTTTGCGGGGAATAGGGGAGCCTTTAATCTCAATTTTGAAATTATTCATATTTCGTCGTAACCCTGTTCTGGTACGCGTGAGTCTATGAATAACGATAGACTCGCATTTCGTAGGGTTGAGAACGAGTTTCCATTTAGTGAGATAATCATCAACCTGGTTGATGTATTTATTAAATTGAATTTTGAGGAATTTGAAATTTCGGGTACTAGCGAAAAGCATGACATCGCCTGCATACTGAAGAATTCTGATCTGGCTGAGGGGTAGGGGAATGTCGGCAGTGTACAGACAGAATAGTAGTGCAGATAGCACTGAGCCTTGGGGGACTCCTGCACTTAAGTGAAATGTGCTGGACGTGGAGTCGGGAAGTAATACCTTGGCGGTTCGGCGTGAGAGGAAGTTGAGAAGTAGTCTGCAGAGGTGTGGGTGAAAGTTGAATACATGGGACAATTTGTGTATCAGCCCGTGGTGCCAGACAGTATCAAAGGCCTTTCGAATATCAAGAAAACAGGCGGCTGTGGGAATGTTATGGTTGATGTGATTTGCCAAATGGGTCTTGAAGATAAGAAGTGGTTGTTTGACGGGATGCATTCGTCTGTTGGCGAATTGGAAGTCGGGGATGATGTCGTTTTGAGTTATATGTTGCTCAATGAGGTCTTTTATTACGACCTCGAAGATTTTGCCTGTAGGGGACAGCAGAGAGATTGGTCGGTAGCTATTGGAGAGGAGTAGGTTTTCCCCTTTCTTTGGGATCGGTGAGATAATTGAGACTTTTCAAGCAAGCGGGAAATGGGCATTTAAAATGCAATAGTTGAATAGACTAGAGAGGGATGGTGCGATGGTTTGATGGCATTTTTTAAGGAAAATGATTGGGATGTGGTCGTCTCCTTGTGATTTTTTGTTGGGAAGAGATTGGATGATCGATGTGATTTGGTGAGGAGTTGTAAAGGGTAAATCGTCTATTTCGTTGTGGGTGTTCTGAGGGGATTTGAGTGGAATGAGGAAGTTGGGTGTTTCGTTAGGGAGGGGTTGGTGTGTAGCATTGTGGATAATTTTGTGAATTGAGTTTTGGACGATTTGACTCGTCAAGGGGTCGTTGAGGTGCTGGGAAGAAATGTGCGCTTCTTGGAAATGGGTCGCAAGAAAATTAGCTCTCTCGAATGGTGTAAGGTGTTGTGGGAGGAGTTGTGAAGCATTCCTCTTCAGTTTGCCTAGTCCAGGGCAGGACTAACTGAGCTCTTGAAAGACGTTGGAGCTGTTTTTGTTTGAGAGTTAAGCTTCTAGGTGCTCGTTATATATTTGGTGGATTTGGGCTCTTATTTTACCGGTGAGTTCATTGATTTCTTTGCGGAGGTGTTGGTAGTCGGGATGGTATCTGTGGCGGAACTGCAGTCGCCGAAGGTGTTTCTTGCGGTTTATGTCACTTATCACTTCGGCCGGAAGTGATATCATGTTGTGGTAGCCAAGCTTACGCATTGGTACATATGTTTCGATGCATTCTTGAATTAATTGCGTGTACTCAGTGACTGTTGAGTCAATAGTGGTGTTTGTGACATATTTATTTGTCGCGAGTGAGATTTGTGTAAGTCCGGATGATAGTGAGAGGTTGGTGGCTTTCCAATCTACATTACGGTAGTCAGGGATACAAGGGGGGTGGTATTAATGGGGGATTCTGTTAGTGGAGTGTGGAGCACGATACCGTCGTGGTCACTAGTACCGGGTACAGTGAGTAAGTATGGGGCTGTGTTGGTGTTAGAAGTTATCGGGCGGTTGATGCTAGTGAGAAATAACTCCAGATATGATTGGTGGTTTCCTCTATGGTAGGTGGGGAGAGCAGAACTTAAAATTTTCAGATGGAGTGGGCTTAACTAATTGTCTTGCCAATTAACAAGTGTCATGCCGTTGTTATTTAGACTGTTGTCTAAGAAAAGTGGGTGTCTAGCATTGAGATCGCCGCCGATAATGGTATAGATTTTTTTGCCGTGTGGGTTTGGTTGGTTTTTCATATAGGTGGCAACTGCGTTTAAATCATCTTCTGAGAGGAATTGTTTAGGGCAGTAGATGGAGGCACAGACGAAAATGGAGTGTTTTGTTTCGAAGGAGGCGAAAGTGGTTTCTATTGACTTGAAGGTGATCTCGGGGAAGAGCTGGGTGCTCTTATACGGGCATCGTATTGAAATTGCGGTGCCGCCACCTCTTGTGGGAGCTTCTCAGTCAGTCCGAAGTAGTTTGAAACGTTGGAATGTTGGATTGTGCCATGCGTTTAGCTTGGTCACAGAGAGAAAAACGACATCGGGATTGTGTTCGCTAAGGAACGACTGGAGTTCATGGCGTTTGGCTTTAGTTGCAATTGAATTAACGTTCAATTGGATGAACTTAAGCCCCATCGAAGCTGCAAACAAATTGCATGAGCATAAGACCCTTTTCGTATATGTCTGTACATTGACGATATCTGGGCATAAATTCCCTCATTTTTGAGGCAAGTGTTGCCATGTTACACCAGAAAAGGGTATCCACTTCTGTTTCCAAGAAACCGGGTTTCTGCGTCGTATGTTGTTCAGGTAAGTTTTGCCTTGTGACTTGGGCAAATGAAATTGATTCAGTGACGGGGGGTGCGGCAACAGGTGGTGGGTGATTGCGTTGAGGGGTGTATGTGGTTTGGGCTATTTCTATTTCCACAATTCCTTGCGCTTTGAGGTCATCAATTATATCGGCCGCTGCATGAGTGGTGTGAAGGCCTCTGATGATGAAAGATTTTTTCCTTTCATCAGATGGAGTGAACGAGTAGAATTTTTTATTTGTTTCTTTCAAGAATTGTTTAGTTTTCACTAAATCTTCCTTATTGTTAAGGATTAATTGCGTCTTTGGTCCGTTATGCTTGAAAAGGAAGTTACTACTTACTTCTTTCTTGAGGAAGTTACTTTTCAGCTCTTGGAGAACTGGAAAGTCCTCCATCAGGACAATCGGAGGAATCCTCAGCCGGCGAGATGTTTGTGTTGATGGTGCGGTCGGGGGTGTTGATGAGGTCGCTGCGGTGGCCTGCTGCTTTGACGCATTTGCTGCTGTTGTTGGTTTTGTTGAAGCTGCGGTTGTTGTTGCTGCTGGTTTCCTGGTTGCTAGTGTGACCTCCCTGGCAAGAGTCTTTTCGAGCTTGGCGAACTTCGCGAGGAGGTCGCTCAAGATTTCACGATTTGCTTTGAGGGCTTGAATTAAGTAACACGTTTTATTTCATTTCTCTAGACACTCCTCCTTGGTTCCCTCTCTCTCACCCATTAATGTGATGATTGTGTCTTAGGTTAAGGTGGCCCAGCACGTGCAGTGATCTTCCCCACGCGAACCCCGAGAGACTGTTACCCTAGTAAGCAACTTGGAAACCCAAAGATCACTGTCATATAAATGTCTGCGACCGCAGCAACCGTAGTTCCCAACAATTTCTCAGCGAGGCTGCTGTTCTCTGCGGCTCTTCTTAAAAAGTTATGTGCAGACACCAGGAAACTGGACAAAACTGTCATCAATTGGATCCCAGCGAATGAGGAGGCGTTCGTAAAATGCAGTAATAGCTTATCTGGCTCCATCCTGCTTGTCCATTTTCAAGATGGTGCACCCCCAGGCTTTCAACTTCGCGCTTTGTGTTGTTTTTGAGCAGGAACCGGTTGGTCGAAAATAAAACCGTTGACATATTTCGTATTCTATATTTCTCACTGAAAATGGTTTAAAATCAGACTACCCTTGAGAGCGTTTAATGCATATGGTCTTAAGACTAACTATCTGTTCTTAGTTGTATTCCAGGGAAGGTTGTCCACTTATTAACTAGTAAGCAAAAATGATTTCAGTCTCAGAGGTTAGATAGGCAATGAAGAAGAAAAATATACATTAATGTATTAGGTTTCATTGGAAAATTTACTCTAGATATTTAGTCAGCAAAAATACGGATTGGATGTCAGAAATCATGGATCTTACGTTTATGTGAAGTTTGTGTAACGAATCGGAGTTTGTACATGAGCTTGTTTGTTTGTTACAAAAACTTCTTTGGTTTTTTGTTGCGTTATATTCGGCAAAGTAACTGTCATGCTACCTGCAAAGCCATCGCTGTAAGGTATTTATGGACGCATATGAAGAAAGATATCCACACCTGTGTATGTCGTTAGCGTTCGAATGTTGCTCGCCATTAGAAGAGCTTGATACAATATTTTCTGATGCCCCACAGGCGCGTCCAGCACATTCATCTAGGCATCATGCCACCGCTTTCCTCTTCGCAGGGCTAGAATTACTATCTGACTGTGATCGGCCGATTTTCGAGGTTGCTGGAAACATTCCCCATGGTAGATCAGACAGTGGAACTTATGTTCACAAATTTTTGGCTGTGAAATGTTCACCCTTTTTATTAGTTTATTTAAAAAGAAATGTTTTAACAACAATTTACACAATAATCTTTGACCTTTTAATATTGCAAAACAACTCCACTCAAATCTATAATCACATATCCTTGTTTTACTTGCTAACAAAGTATCTTGATTTGCATATTATCTATTGTTCTAAACCCTATTCGTGTCCATTTACAAAACTTATTTTCTATGAAATAGGTGCTTATTTTATGACAAGCAATGTATTCTACAAAAAAGGTCGTGAACGTGAAAATACTTAGTCTAACATTTATTGGTGAAGGTTGAATTATCAACCCGTCGAAGGTGGTAGGGGGTGCCCCCACAACAACCTCCAAGTGTAACTAGGTGGCGGTGACCCCTTTAAAAAATATTTACATCCCCCTATGTTATGAAAATTGCCGAATTTAATAAAATTCAAATTATTGGTACAGGACTTGTTCGAGGGTGTTTTAGGTGGTTAGAAAAATGACACCAAATTAATTTTACGAATGGTATTTAACCCCACCCCTCATTTTCTTACCTAACAAAACAATAAAAAGAGAAAAAAGCGGAAGAAATTTGAAAATAACCGAGAAATTCTATTGGAATTTTCGCATGCATTATTACTTACATTGTTGTAAGCTCTATTTCACCACAATAATGACCGAAATTTCGGATCCTCATCGTGAGGATAATGGAGACTCATTCGACGAAGAAACTTCGATGAAATCATCTTCAGCAATAGGAAACATATCATATCATGTGCCAGACAGACAGAATCGTTAATGGTCAGCATAGCAGTTCTGGGCTCGTCTGACTTTCAAAGTAAACTAAAATTATTACATTGTCTAAAATTATTAGAATGTCTGGAGAAGACAAAGACATACATTAATGCAGACATAATATGTTCACTTCCAGTATTAAATCGAAAGTAATGTGAAACAAAAATTTAGATGTAAACAAAACTTGTCTACGTGTATACTTTTGTTTCCCTAAGATACTTCTAAACGTTGTAAACAATGGAATTTGACACAATAATTGATTACGTGTATCTCGTAAATGAATCTGATAAACTAATCGATTTAAATTGATAAATAATTAAATTAATAATTTGTTATTCATTAAGAAATGAATTTTTTTCGTACAAGATTTCCGAGAATCAGCGCCGAGAAGGCAGCGAGAAGGAGCGCCTTAACAACTAACCATTATTCTGTGATATGGGTGTGCAATACTTCCCTTGCTTTTCCGATAATACGTCTTAATATCAGTTGATGAAGGGTAACTTTGGAGGAACGGCTTTTTATCTCATTTATAATTGCCTTCACCGCGTCAATAAAAAGAAATAAGTCCATTTGCGTTCCATCAAAAGTTGAAAGTGATGAATATAGCCAGACAAGCTGTCGAAGTCTATTCTTTCTTTGTTCAGCGTTAGAAGCGTAAAATTCTCGACAAGTTCTTGCACTTTATTTTATCCTTATTGTTGATTTGATGCTTTTATCTAGCATGTGAGAATTTAATTTTCGATATCCGTCGAGGGTCTTTTGTTGAGCGATTTGAAAAAAAATCGCGATGCAACTGCGCCACTTTTGTTCGGAAGTTTTCGGCTGTAAAATGTTCACCCTTTTTATTATTTAAATTTTATGACAATATAATAAATAATAAATAAAAATGTTTTAACAATAATTTACACAACAATCTTTGCTCTTTCAATATCTATGTCTTACTTGCTGAAAAACCATTTAATTTATGTATTATCTATTGCTCTAAACCCTTCAAGTGTCCTTTTTCAAAACTTATTTTCTATGAAATAGGTGCTAATTTTATGAAGTGTAATGTGTCTTGGAAAAAAGGTCGTTAACAAGATAATATTTAGTCTTGCATTTATTGCTTAGGATGCTCATCTACATATTCCTGTGTCGGCATCGGGCTTTGTAGATGCCAATACTTTAGTTGCACATTGATAATGTCATGACGTAACATGGATACCGTGGAAAGAGTGCTGTTTAATAACTCGGTTGCTTGTTTGTTATGCCTCGTAACATATGAAGACACCAAATTCAATGCGTGGCTCAAGTCTCTCGCCGTTTTCATTGGAAGCTCGAGTAATAGGATATCTCGGTATCATTCTGCATCGAACGGAATCGTGGAGCACTGGCACTGTGCATTAAAGGCCGCAATCATGTGTTATTGTGACGATCCCCTCAGGCCGGACATTTGTTATATTCATGCACGGCAATCTTGTATGAATGTTATTCTCTCTAATTTAAAAACCAAAAATTTTATTTTAAATTGTTTTATAAATTATTTTTGAGTGATTCTTAACAGGCCTAATTATTTGTTGTTAGCAGATTTTCATAATTTCATTAGGGTACTTTGAAGTACATATAGGGGTGATATTTTTAGACTTGCGATACCTTTGTGGGTGTATTTTGTGATGTTTTCTTGCAAGTTCGTATCTCGGTTGAAGTTTAATCAGATGAGGATTACGAACTCCGTATCTAGTTTCACACTTTTTCTATTATTGTTGTGGTAAGCGTTGTTTCGTAGTTGGCTTTTTCCTATTCGTTCTCGAATTTCAGAAATGGGGATATCTGTTTGCTGAAAAAATACAGCGGCATGTTTTTCTCTATGAGCGGAATGGACTGTATTGTTTTAGTACTGTACACATTATTTTACAAGATTGAGTTCCAAAGATTTTTATTTTCCTGTTGCTGACGCAAAACATATATCCTATATAGGTTTTGATATAGGTTTTCATTTAAACTTCTGTGGCCTATCTCTATATCAGAATTCCCTGTTTTATGCTGAGGAGATACGAAATGTTAATTAATGCTATTTCTAGATAGCCAATCTTTGGTTTTTTGTGTATTTAATGCGCCCTAATTATCTGCGATAATTATCTTTGGCTTTCCAATTTTGTTGACCGGATTTTGAAGAGCTTGGTTAATTGTATCCCGTTGCCTATTTTCGATTGTTTCTACAGCCGAAAATTTGGAAAGTTTATCGATGATTGAGAGATATGGAGAATTTTATCTTTGAACTGTATATCTATGTGGTATCCCTGCTAACATTTTGTCGGAATTTCGCTGAGGCGAACTAAATTTGGATCGCCTATTCTTCACCAGAACGAACCAGAGTCAGAAAATACCATATGCGGCACGTACAGCTGTGGGAAAATCGTCTTTTCTTCACCAGAGCGAACAAAAGTCAGAAAATAACATATGGGGCGCGTAAAGCTATGGACAGAACGAACAAGAAAACTTTTCTTTTTCCTGTTTTCTGGATCCAATTTTATTTTTATGGGTTTTTGATCAGTTTGTTCTTGTCAGTCTCAGCTTAGAGTTCTAAGTGACATTTTTGGATATCCGTTTTCGGACCTATACGTTCGTTTTAAATTACTAATTTGCAACGCGAAATTTGCGATTATTTTCTCGATCACGCATTACCTTCCGCAGCATTTTCACAATAGGTTAGTTACCCGATCAAAAGTAATCATTTGTGCATTCTTTTTGATTACTATTATACGCAAACAAGGTTTATCCCTTTCGGCTTCTTGATTTGTTTTCCGACTGCGCGAAATATGTGTTAATTAAATTTAAAACATTAAAAATATGTGTATGTAATGGAGTATACATTGGAAAACAAAGGGAACAGCTGTTATGCTGTTTAGGATACAGAATAAATTCATAATAAGCATTACAGCTGGTTTTGTTTTGTTACATATATATCATGGAAATCTCATACATTCACTAATTTTGGCAGCACCGCAAGAAAATGGCGACCATTTAAAGTGACGTCACGTTGGCGCTATACATTAGTGGACTACATATCATCAAAGTTCTTCTGACAGAAACGTTGGGCTGTGTACTCGGCTCATTTATATCCTACTTAGAAGAAGTCATTTCATTTAACGTGTTTACAGTATTTCAAGATTGGAGCATCCGCAGTTACTGAGAAAACATGAGAAACAAGTATACAGACAGGAAGCTTTACTGACAGATAGGCAGGTCGCCAAACTAGTAGAATTATCCGAACAATTATCCGAACAAGTATCCGAACATTACTGTCTCCCAATTTTATTGATAAACTGCAGATTTTAAGGGCTCGTCAGTTTTCCTTTTCCAGTTTTTATTAAGACGTGCAAGACATGAATTTTTTTACATTAACTTGATTGTATTCTCCATGTTTCGATGGCTTACAGATTCTCTGGGGCTTGATATAAACAAAATTAATTCTACTTTTCAATTTCTTTCATGAAGAAAAGATTTAATTTACAGTCTGTTTGTATTCCTGTTTTGTTAACGTGGAGTATGTAAGAATCTTATAGACTCCTTCTTAAAAACCAATAATCTAATCTAGTACTGATGAAAGCTCGAGACGATAATAATTATGTGTAATCAATTATTTTTCTCTTAAATGTATTCAAATCAAAAATGTTTCTTATTTAGTTCAGATACAATTCCACCATGGATTCCAGTTCGTATTGATGACAATGTCGCGAAAAACAGTTCAAAAAGAAGCTTGAAATATTATGAATTATTTGACGACTGACTTCAGGTCCACTCGATAAACTCCTTCCGATTCGACATTCCTTAATAGTTATGTCGACATTACGTACGATAACGTTTCATATATATATATAAATTGTGGGGACTGAATAATATATATTTCGGTCCTTTCAACTTATATTTTTACAGTTCAAAGTAATGTCGATCATAGAATTAAAGATAATATTGTTTCCGAATTGGCTGAGTGAGCTGCAAAATATTGAGTAAATAATTCGACACTGAATGAAGTGTTAAAATTGCTAGGGCACTGCATTTAAGACGTTCCAAGGGACTCACGTAGTTTAAATCGCACTCCCCTTAATCACATCACATTACATTATATTACGTTTAAATTTAAAAACATAAATATCCCATCAGACTCAAATCCTACAACCCACCTTAAATGCGACTTTACTTTAAAAACAAAACCGCCTTGAAAGGCCCTAAATATGATAAAACTAATTTTAAAGAATCAGTGCCAAATTTGTTTTCCCAAATTTACTTACGATTAATTTTTATTTACATTTATTTACGGTTAATTTTTATGTTGTTACAAACAAAGTTACAAAACTGATTTTGCAAAGTTTATTTCATGGGTTTTGGGTCATTTGCAAGTCAGTTTTTAAATTTTTGTGAATATATTTTTATTTAATGAGTTTTTCAGGCAATATTAACTTTCAGGAAATAACCTGGAAAACTTTTTCAAACAAACAAAACGAACTTTTTCGCAAACAAAACGATTACCGGCGATGTGAATTTGTATCGCCATTTCGAATAACTTCAACAGCGATCTGAAGTACTGCGGCACATCGAAAACAAATCGCCACGTCGTATTATAAACATATCGTCGGGGCAGTTCACTAATAAATCGCCATGGCGAACTGTTGGCTTCGCCATAGCCACAAGTTGTTCGCAGACGATTCGAACTCGGATCGCTGGCGAACTCATTTTCCGACACGACAATATGAATTCGTATCGACGGCGATTCGTTTTGTTTGCTGGGATGTATCTCTTATCAATTTCAGAAGTTTTGGTAGATCAATTTTTCTATTTTCACTTAGAACTTATAAGTGATTTATACCCTTGCTAAGCTAACTCAGCGAAGACTCATGGGTGCGGAAGTTCTAACCAGAGGCAATTTGGAATATAGGAAAAGTCCAAAGCTGTAGAGCAATATTCATAATTAGTAAATAACGAGTCGACATCCACCTAAGCTGGTAGTGCCAATCGATGCGTCCCGACCTGTGAGTTGGCACCTAACGAGAAGCGGCAGGGTCGCGTGTTCGAAACCAGCTTGAGCTCTTTCCACCTTTCTTTATAAATATGTATCTCTTATGTTTACAGGGTAAGATGGGTTACTATAGGGAAGCTTGGTAGTTCCTTTCATACTTAGATTGGTTACATATTGTGCATATATTAATTTAGTTCGAAATGTGGATTTTAAGCTTCGGAAAATAGTACTTATCTTTTAAGTCTAAATATAGTTTTTTAATTTTTTGGTGGTTTGAATTAATATGTTTGGTGGCTATTATTTCTTTAATTTTGCTTCGTTGCAGTTATGAAGGTTCTTTGTTGCCTACAGGAAATTTTCTGTTAGAGGTTTTTTTAGGTCGTTAGGTCGTTTTTTGCCACGTGTTTGTTTAATATATATATCATTGTTTTTGGTGTAAACTCTTGAAAAGTTAGGTGGAGCATTCGTTCACCTTGATATTTTATCAACTTTACTTGATTGATTCTTCCTTGTTTTAAAAATAACTGGGTATTACAGAAGTTGATTGGTTTTTCGGAAATGTAGATATATATTATGATTGTTCTCTTGAGCAGTATATTTTGTTGCAGCTACGGACTCTTCATTAATTGCATTTGCTAATTTTATCCTAAAAAGGGCATCTGCTACATTGTTTTCTTTACCCTATATATGTGAAATTTCAAAATTATATGCACTGAGTTTGACCCTCTATCTTTGTTATTTCGCATTATCTTCATTTATATTATCTAAGTATTGCAAGGGTTTGTGGTCCCTAAAAAGGGTGAAATGGCGACCATATAAGTAAGGTCTGAAATAATTTGAAGATCATATGATGGCGAGAAGCTCTTTCTCAATGGTAGAATAATTTGTTTCAGACTTGTTTAGTGTGCGTGATGCGAACGCTATCGGTTTTTTATTTTGGGACAATATTGCCCCAATGGCAAATTGGGAAGCATCTGTAGTTCACGTTAATGGGTTTGAAAAGCCTGGGTGGGCTAAAATTGGATCATTAATTATATATTTTTTATATATTGGATCATTAATTATATATTATATATTTTTTCGGTTGAAAGATTGAAGGTAGTCCGCATCGGTGATAAGAATCTTGGAGTTTTTTTGTGGTTTTATGGTTAAAGGTTTGGCAATGTTAGCAGAATCTTTTATGAATGTTGGAATGAATGTTGTTGGCTATCTGATTTATCAATATCAGATTTATTATAACTACCTGGTTTATCAGTACCAGATTTATTAAAACTATCTGGTTTATCATTACGAGATTTATCAAAACTATCTGATTTCTCAATATCAGATTTATCAAAACTATTCGGGTTATTATTACCAGATTTATCAAAACTATCTGACTTCTCAATATCAGATTTATCAAAACTATCTGGCTTATCATCACCAGATTTATCAAACCTATCTGGTTTATCATTACCAAATTTATCAAAACTATCTGATTTCTCAATATCAGATTTATTGAAACTATCTAGTTTATTATTACTAGATTTATAAACATTATCACTTGACAATGTCTTCGAGCCATTTTCATCAAACTCTGATTCTTTGAAAGAAACAGTTTCTTGTATGGAATCATCAGGGTCCTTACCTGGTCGAGACATCATATAATTTGTCTCGTCCACAATAACATTCCTTGCAATGACGTATTTATTTATTTCTATGTTCCATACTTCTATAACTATTTGGCCCAAAACCAACCAGTATACCCTTCCAAGACTTATTATCGAATTTAGATTTATTTAGTTTATCATAAACATATATTATAGAACTAAAATTAATTTAAATATTTAAACCAATGTTCTTACTATGCCATAATTCGTAAGGAGCTTTCATCATTTTTAATGCTCTACTAGGAATAATATTAATCAAATAAGTTGCTGTTGAAACTGCAGCACCCCAGAAAATTTTATTTAAACGAGAGCCAGCCTAAATTAATCGAGCTTTTTCTGTAATAGTTCTAACCATGCGTTCAGCAACGCAATTCAATTGCAGAGTTCGCGGAACAGTTAAATGATAAGTTATACCTTTATTTTCACAATAATTTTGCATTTAATTAGATAAATATTCTCTAGCATTATCTATGTATAAGTAAACTAATTTAAGATTGAAATGAGCTTCACTTTTAGCTACAAAATCTTTAAATGATGAAAACATCTCTGACTTATGCTGAAGCAAATATACTTCACAATAATGTGTATAATGATCCAAAAACAAAACAAAATAATTTGTATCATTCAAAGCCGTTGGAGTGATCGGACCACAGACATCCGAATGTACAATAAATAATGGTCTTCTTACATGCTCTCGATTTTTAGCTTGATTTTTAGCTTGGGGAATCGAGTTTGTTTACCTTTAATGCATGCTTCACAAATTTGACAGTAAATTCTATGGTATTTCTGGGCTGTATAGAACTTCTTTTATTTTACCATTTATTCGTGTGTTTGTCGTTACATCGATGTTTCCTCGTTCGACTGCTGAAATTGACTCTCCACTTTTGGCTACAGACATTTTTATTGGTGTTCCAAGGGGCTCAAAATTTCTTGCAATACCACTTCTATTTGTGATATGGTCTGATGCTCCGGAGTCAAACGAAAATGTAATTTTATTTTTATCTGTTTCAATTAATTTATGTCCACCAGCTATAAATGTTATTCTGGGTTCAATCTGGGATCCTGTTACTCAAACAATTTGAGCAGTTTTATTCTGTTTTCTTTCATTGAACTGCGGATTTCTTTTGTACAAATAAATACAATTTTTCTTTATGTGTCCTTCACGACCACACTGGTAGCATTTCACTTTACATTTACTTTGAAATGAGTTCTTAAAATTCTTAAATAATTTATTTTTAAATATAAATTTATATTTATTTTTGAATCTTGATTTTCATTTTGATAATGCTTTTTGAAAGGAACTTTATTTTTATAAGTCTTGTTACTATTTTCTGCAACCAACATTTTGGTGCTAGTGTCACGATTTTGTCCTTTAACTTTAATTTCATGATTTAATAAACGACTTTTCACAAAATCTAAATTAAATTGATCTTGAAAAATGTTCCATAAGAGACATTTTACTTCCTAATTTTAATTCTGAAAGTCTTTTTCTCATGATCATCTGTGTGGGAAGACTTTTTCTATCATAAATAGAATCTAATTTACTTAACACATTTTTAGCATAAGTAACATCAATAAAATGAAGCAGTGAATCGGCTAAATGTGAACCAATAATGCTGTGCGCTATATTATTCTTCTTTAACCACTTTTGGTCAGGATTAACTGGAATTTCTCCATCAATAACTTTATGCAAATTAATTTCTTTTAATAATAATCGCACTCTCTTTTTCATACACTATAGTTAAGTCCATTGAAAGGAATGATTATTCTTTGTGGCTTTGATGTTTCCATTTTAAAAAAAATAGTATAAATACACACACATAAAATTAACAAATTAAAATTATTAATAAACTATACTATATATACTTATCCAAGAAAATAAGAGATAGATATACTTATCCAAGATACTTACCCAAGTTTTTTTTTGCCGCAACAATATCTCTGCTTAAACAGTATGTATTTGAGAGTCAATCACCAATGCCACTTTGAAAGTTTTAATTCTTTCACAAATTAATCTTTTTAAACTTAACTATTTAATCACTTCGCGTTACCTGGGCCCATAACCTGTTGGAGGTTAAGGATAGGTAATTTACGAATTAAATTTATAACACAGTTGATTTGATAAAATTAATATTTTTATTTTAAAAGAATTGCACTAAGAGGAATATCATTCTACTGCACAGAGAGACATTACTTAACTAACTACTTATCCCTAACTTAACACGTAATTTATAACCATAGAGTCCTAGACCCTTTTTCTTCTTGTTCAAATAAATGGACACATGGCTTAAGAAAAATGCGTAGATGATAAAAACATGCCATACTTTTGTACATATGTTAATAAACAAATACAGGAAAGGATTCCTTGTTGGTCCAAGTGTATTGGTCATAAAATTAGGATCAGGAATCTTTCCTTGTAAGCACTAGAAAGACAACAGACATTTGAAACTAGAAATGAACAGCTGTGCAAATATAATAAACAGAAAATATTGTTGATTCATTTTTGAAGAATTCAACAATGAATTTACGATAAAATCCTGTGAGACCAAGGAAACATTTTATTTGTATGGTAGTAGTAAGTATGGGAAATTTTTCAATCACAATCACACTTTTTGGATTTGATTTGATACCTGCAGCAGTTACAATGTGTCCTGAAAATTCAGTGTGCTTCGAAAAAAAACCTGTTTTCGCAAGTTGAATTTTTAATTTAGCATTCCTCAGCACTGTAAAAATATTTCTAAGAGCCACTTCGTGTTCTTGCAATGATGTGCTAAAGACTAATAAATCATCAAAATAAAGAACACATATTTTGTTTATATATTGGTGTAAGATATTTTTTTTATTTTTGAGTCCAAATATCATTCTAAGGAACTCAAAATGGCAAATTTCTGTTGAAAATGCGGTTTTGTACCTATCCTCAGGCTCTAGCTCGATTTGGTGGAACCCTTTGGCCAAATCAATGCTAGTGAAGTATTGACAATTCCCTAGTTTGCCTAATAATGATTAATGTTTGGGTTCAGGTATTCACTTTCCACGGTAAGTTCATTTAATTTTCTAAAATCAATGACAAACCTGTGCTCCCCACGTTCTATGGTACAACCCATATGGGGGTGTTATATGAGGATTGAGAGGGCTGTGTTTGTTGTAAATCTTTCTTAATTTGTTGATTTAAATACTCATTAACTGATTGCGGAATCCTATAATTCCTTTGCTACATCGGTTTATCCGATGTCAAAGGAAGCAAATGCTTGATACTAGAGTAAATGTTAGTCGTTGTTTGTCGTCATATTGTAGGTCAGAGAATTCTTTTGATATTCGTTTAATAAGGTCAAATTCTTCTTTTGTGTACTGCTCTTCATCAGGGTACTCTTTAGTTTCTGGGAAATGCTTAAGGGCTTGCGAAAAATAGGCTTGTCCTACTTGTTTACCATAATATAAAACTTTTTTGGGGGCAATTATCGTTTTATTTTCATAATTTCTAATTGTACTGGTATCAGAAAAAATGTTCTTGTCTATGATAGCATGCAAATGTTTTTTTTTGAAAAGGTACGACATGCCATTGTATAAATTTCTCTGATCCGAATTCTTCCAAAGTTCGTCCAAAGGTGGTGGGCGAAATATAATCCAAAATAATAGTGGCGTTCATTGGAAGAATTCTTTGATACACTGATACCAATTATTCATCTAGTATTGAAACAGAACATCCAGTATCTATGAGACATTGAAGTTTTCTTCCTCCGATTGTGAGTTCAACAATCGGAATTGGTCCGGCAATCGCTCCTGGATGAAAATCCGGGGTATGAAGGCTTGATTCGGTTGAACGGATAGTTTTCATAGTCACATCATCGTTTGAATGCATATCAGGGCGATTTGGATATCGAAAACTAGTGCTGGCAATTTTGAGTTCGGTCTCCATTGGACCGGATTTCCACTAGTATTTCGAGCCTTCACTTCACATAAACAATTGGATTTATAGGAATTACGCGATAGATCGTCCTTAATAGAAAAATTCACGTAGCCTGTTTGCACCAAAATCTGGTAGGCTGCCTGAACTGTAATTGGATTTCGCGCACAAAGAATTCCTCGAAGAGGTTCCGGGCATTTACTTATAAAGATATCCCTAGTCGACACTAAATTTTAATAAATTTTTACTAATTTTATTTCTTCTTGTAACTCACTATCACTTCTTATGTTACTGATGACTTTGTGCAAACACTTACATATAAATTTGTAGAATTTCGTACCTGTGGTGAACTTTGCTGCTTGCATCCTTGATATGAGTTGAATTTCATATTCATTTTTTCATGAGTTGAATTTCATTACCAATTCTTGGCTGTCGAAATTTTGTAGCAAGATCTTCCTGACGTCTTCCCACTTTGACACCATGAGGCAGTTTAGCGTGATTTTTGCTCGATCTATGATCCTCATAAATACCTGCTGATTTAAAACTGCTGCGTGCTCACTCCTTGTAATGTATGTGTACAGCTGCAATGAATGCGTAAGTTCATGACGATTTCCGTCTATAAAAATTTAAGATAAATTTAAAGAATTGAATCAAAAATAATTAATTAAATAAATTATTAAAGGCAATGATTGAATCTCAGGATGTTGGAGTGAGTAATTGCCAGGATAAAATAAATAGACAGATTTTAACATTCACTTTAGTCTATATTGTTACAATAGTCACTAGGTAGAAAATACTGTAATTCACAATCACAAACAAATAGAGTAACTATAGAAAAACAGAGTGTTCATTGAGTTTGAATGTCACTGGGTTGAGTGCGTGTATGAATGCTGAGTGTCGTGGTAGTAGTAACGCTGCCACGAGGTGGTCTGATGTGTTGAGTGTTCGTGTGAGCGTCGTTGTGAAGTCACACGTGGTTGAAGATGTCATTTCAGGTACAAATTGAAGAATTTTGTAACTGATTGGATTATGTGGGTGGTTGTAAGTCACCCACAATGCTGCTGAGAATGCGTTTCAGTGCAGGAGATATCAACTATATTAATTATATTATATCAATTATATTAATTCATTCAACAACCCTGACGCGAGTGCCTCTTGCACGCTTGCCGGCGTGGGAACCAGGAGAGTTGTCTTTTCATTGAGTGTGGAGTGCTTGATGAAGTGAATATCAACTTGGAGTATTGAGTGAGTCACTTGGTGCACCAAAATGTGTTTTTTAAATATTTAAACCACGTGAGGATGCACAAACTGCACAATTTAACAGAGTTTGAAGTGAGAAAGACCACACGCGTCGACTTTGTTCTCGGGAATGGCGGGATGCCGGTAGAGTTTCGAGTTTGTGAACTGAAGCTGGCTTTAAAATATGCTCACCAAAGCTCTAACTCATATGAGGAATACAAACGCAACACTAGTGCTACAACATGTTTTCGCTGAACTTTGGCAAATTCACTTTGCGCAGGCAAATGTTTGAACGCATGATTTGTCCTTCTAAAAACTTCCTAGAAATTTATTGCACTAAATTCTAACAAATGATTTTCCTTTTCAGAAATATTCCAAAAATTAATTGGTTCAATTACCAACCCAGTCAGAAATAAAAATTGTGAATCCAAATTTCATAAAATTGAAACTATTTTCTATGAAATTACTGGCCGTGAGTTATGGAGATTTCCTACCCTTGGGACATATTGCATAAGTTTCAGAAAAGAAAAAAATACAATAAAACAATAATATAACCTCTTCTGAAGCTTTCTTGTGATTTTTGTATGGTGTTTTCCCATAACCCAAATCATTTACTAAAAATTTTGGAAATACTTTGCAAGTTTACGATAATTACGGATAATCCACAAAACATGATAATATTAAAGTCAGAAGGAGATAAAATGTCATAAAGCGATAAAAAAACCATTCTATGTTTTATTTGAGATCTCTTTATGTCTTTATGGCAGTAACCCAATAAGTGTGAATATCCTGAAATTAGTGGAAAAAGATATAATAAAAAATAGTATATAAAAGAGAAGATAGAATTTATAGTTAGGCCTCAGTTTTATATTAGTATTAAGATAGAACTGATGTAAGTTAAATATATTGTATTTTCTAGCAAAAATCTTTGTTCTTGTTATTCGAACAAAAACTTAATTCGTGTTTGGAGGAACGTAATCAAATATTCGAAAAAAAGAATTGTAACTGTAGGGATTTGTACCAAAGAATTGTATCCTGTAATAAACAGGAAATTGAAAATACGTTCATATGTCACAAGTGCAAAATACTTTGCTTTGTCATTTGTCACCTAAAATAATAACACACATCCAATCGCACATGAACAAAAACCCGCAACCAAAAGAGTAAATTCATGGTGCTTATCATGCGCATGCATAGTAATAGTTTTTTGTGTAGACCCATAGAGATCCATAGATAAATAGACCCAGTCTTGATTTGAAGCGATTCGGTCGTATTTTAAATGCAGAAATTGATTTTTGACATGAAAAATTAAAGAGTTTTGAATTATAGATAATCATAAATAATAGAAAAAAATATAATATAATAGATAATAAAGAAGAAACATATAGATAATAAAATTATAGATAATTTTGAATAATATATAAAGACAAAAATCTTCAAATACCTATACCTATACTTGTAATTGGCTTAGTCGGCATTGTACTTGGTAGACTCTTAGTTTTTGCTGGTCTTAAGTCACAATTCTTTAACGAGTTCTCAGACTGGAACTTGGCAAAAACAATCAATAACTATGTGAACGAAGCGCATCAACTTATCAATTTCCTCAATAGTTGGACACTAGAAGGTCGACAATAACTTTGAGCGACGGACTCTTCAAACATAATGAAGTTCGTTTCAGCACTACTGGCTTTCGATGGCAACAAAGATGATCTTTATCCATTTAGCCAGGCAGTCAACGCAACTTCACAATACATATCAACTAACACAAACAGCGAGTTATTGTTCCAAAAATTGGTCAAGCACCGACTATCTTAAACAGTCATATGGTTTCATCCTGGTAAGAAACAATAACTTTTGAAGGGGACACCTGAAATTACCCAAAATAAGACTTTGTTTCCACCTGTTATATCTCAGAATCTATCTGGAATTGTGTTTTAAAACAAAGCATACAGTAAAAGAAAACAACAAGGATAAAATACAAGGTTTCAGTTTTAACTGAAGTGGATTTTATATATATTTTTTTATTTTTCAAAAACTAACAAAACATTAAATTAAACGGTTTAAATGTCGATTTTCGGTAATAACTACACAGAAACTGATGCAGCTTGACGCGTGGGGCGATAATAAAGTCGCGTCACCACAAAAAATTCAATTAAAATATTGCGACTTACCATGTTGCAGATGATAGACGTTTCCCGTAGCTGAAATTGCGACTGAAGGTGGGGACGAGATGTGTAGAAGAATGGGAATGGATTTGGGATGCATCCACTGCATCCACTGATACGATACTTTTGAAGAAGAATCCACGAAGCGAGAGTGACAGATCCACTGATACGATACTTTCTAAGAAGAATCTACGAAGCGAGATTGACAGATCCACTGATACGATACTTTTGAAGAAGAAACCATGAGACGAGAGTGGCAGCGCACTAGACTCCAGGCAAAAAAATTAAACACACACGATTCGCTTGACACCAAAAAAGCGGAAGCTGAAAGGAAAAACGAAAAACCCGACTGAAGTCACCAACACACCAAAAAAAGGGCCCGTTCGATCAGGGGTGCGTTCAAAATGGTCGCGCTCGAAGATGTCGCCTGCCCTGAAGCTTCGCTTCAGTGGAATTAAATGATTATGAGAACACAAGGAGTGCAGATGAAATGGATTTTCATTGAGAAGGAAGGGGGCACAACTTGGCAACAGGCCGGCGAAGAATTCCGGAGGACGTTTTGACTTCAGCCACCCGCGTGACGGAATCCCCTACGGGAAAAACAGATGAAATGCGTTCCAATGGCTACTTAAGTGGAGGGAGATTGTCGTCGTAGATGATGACCATGGTCCCGACGCGAATAGGTGTAGACGGTTGAAGCCATTTTAGGCGTTGCTGTAATGTGTGCAGATATTCCACTCACCAGCGCTTCCAGAAGTCCTGTTGCAAACGTTGGACGAGTTGCCAACGTGAAAGACGATTGAAGGGAACGGGCGCTAGATCACGGTCTGGAGGCGAAGTAAATGCGCGAAAAATAAAGAAATGACCAGCGGTGAGGGCTTTGAAATCAAATGGATCAGAAGACGGAAGATATAAGGGTCGAGAGTTAAGAATCGCTTCCACTTGGGTGCTCACAGTGAGAAATTCTTCATAGGTGAGTCGTTGCTCTCCGATGACCCGCAGTAGATGATGTTTCGTGGACTTAACCACAGCCTCCCAAAGACCCCCAAAATGAGGACTAGCTGGCGGAATGAATCGCCAGTCCGTACCAGTAGAAGAGGCTGCGTCATAAGACATTGCTGATGTTGAGGAATTGATAACAAGCGTCTTAAATCTCGAAGATGAGTGCTGCCTCCGACAAAATTCGTGCCATTGTCCGAAAAGATGACCGAGGGATTGCCCCGACGGGCGACGAAACGACGGTAAGCAGCAATGAAGGTGAGCGTGGAAAGCTCAGATGCCAGTTCCAGGTGAAGGGCCTTGGTGGAAAAACAGATGAAAACCACTAAATACGCTTTCGTGCTTACGGCTCCCCGCAGTCTCGCGCTGGTAACATAGAAGGGTCCAGCATAATCAACTCCGGTGGTTGTGAAAGCGGCAATTGAGGATACTCACTCCGGAGGCAGATTGCCCATCGGCTGGATGATGGGTCGAGGTTTGCAGGTGAAGCACCGATTGCATTGGCGCAAACGATGACGGACTACGTTACGTCCATCGAGTATCCAGAATCGGCGGCGGATGAACGAATGAGTTTCCAATGATCCAGCGTGAAGGAGACGCAAATGAGCTAGGGTCAAGTGATTTCATTTTGGGAGGAGAACCGGATGTTTATGCTGGTAAGGCAGGAGGGATGCAGAGAAACGACCACCAACACGAATTCTGTTGATCCATGAACAGATGAAGTTTCATGATCAGACGATGCCTAGAGGAATGTTTCTGGAGCTCCACAATTTCCTCGGCAAAATGTTGCGCTTGGACCAGACGAATTGCGCAGCATTCTGTCTCTTGGAGTTCAGCCGAGGATAAGTAGCCAGTACGAGACGGTTGTAGCCGCCTTGCATAGACCCCGAAGCGGAGACAAAACGCAATCACGCGTTTAAGGCGGAGGAAAGATGAAAATCGGTCGATGATCGCTGGCTCGGATGCATTGGTTGCTAGGCTGAGGACTGACACTGGTTTGGCTTCGGCCTTCACTCTGTCTAATGAAGAGGAATCAACAGAGGAAGTCGGCCAAGAAAGTGGGGGAGATGAAAGCCAATCTGGACAATGCCACCACAGAGGATGGTGATGAATTTCACGAGGCAGCAGCCCGCGTGACGCGCAGTCGGCTGGATTTTCTTCGGAGACGACATGTCTCCAGCAACAGGGTGGCACCAGGTCTTGTATCTCAGCGACGCGATTGCCCATACAGGTTTTCCATTTGTGACTGTCACCGCGTATCCAAGCGAGGGCAACCGAGGAATCGGAGAATGCCACGATCTCGAAGTTCAGATGTTGCAGCACTCGAGTGGACAGATGATACATCAGCTTCGACAGCAGATGGGCACCACATAACTCCAATCGTGGC
The DNA here is from genome assembly GCA_954870665.1 of Stratiomys singularior. Classification (NCBI taxonomy): domain Eukaryota; kingdom Metazoa; phylum Arthropoda; class Insecta; order Diptera; family Stratiomyidae; genus Stratiomys; species Stratiomys singularior. Next base: position 84,422,048 of record OX940878.1, on the reverse strand, counting down.
AGAGTGATTGGCTTGCACGGAGCGATTTTGGACTTGGATGCTAGAAGACTAACATGATGATGACCAGACGAATTGGAAGTATGAAGATAGACGACGGCTGCGTAGCCGGATTCCGATGCGTCGCAGAATCCAACCAGATGATGAGTAAATGCACAAGAAGCTTCAGGTATGAAACGTTGGACTCGTACTTCAGTCAAAGCAGGTAGTTGGGATTGAAAGTCTAACCAAGGTGACTTTAACTCATGAGGCAAATCTTGATCCCAATCTAGATGGAATTGGCATAGACGACGGAAGAAGACTTTGGCTGAGAAAGTAACTGGTGTGAGCCAGCCCAACGGATCGAATATTCGAGCCATTTGACTTAGTACTGTGCGCTTGGTGAGTGCGGCTTCAGTTAATCGCACTGAGTAGAAGAAATGATCCGATGATGGATTCCAGCCTAGACCTAGAATTTTGATACTTGGATCACGATCAAGCAGTACGGGGTCAACAGAGGATGATTCACGGTAATGATCAGATGGAATGCCTTGCAGCAAGGGAGGATGATTGGTGGCCCATTCACGCAGCTCAAACCCGCCCGCCGTGAGGAAGTCTTGCACCTGTTGGCACAGATGAGTGGCTTCCTTTTCCGAAGAACTGCCAGTTAAAAGTTCATTGACATAAACTTCCTCCAACAGTGCATGTTTGGCTCGGAGGATGATCGGCTCCTTCGTCAAAGGTTAATTGTTGGACTGTGCGAAGGGGTAGGTAAGGAGCAGATGATACGCCATAAGTGACGGTGTTCAGGCGATATGACTGAACGGGGTCATGTTTTGAGAAGCGCCAGATGATACGCTGATAGTCTCTATGCTCCGGGCATACAAGAATCTGCCGATACATTTGTTTAAAGTCAGCAATATAGACGAATCGATGCAACCGAAAACGTAACAGAAGGCTGATGATGTCGGCTTGAAGTTTTGGACCAGTTAATAGAAGATCGTTCAGTGACTTGCCATTAAAAACCACTCAAATTTTAGTGGGTGGATCATCAGGTCGATGCACAGGATGATGCGGAATATAGAAGGGCTCATATGATGGAGAACTGGCTGACTCCGACACCAGTTTCATATGGCCGCTGTTTAAATAATCCTGTATGAAACTATGATAAGCCTCACAAAGCTCCGGATGTCGCTGCAAACGATGCTCAAGACGTGTAAATTGTTGCATAGCTACGTTCATTGACAAGCCGAGTTGCCGAGATATTAAGGGCAGAGACACTATATATCGGCCAGTGGATGTGCGAGTAGTGGTGGTGCTGTATAGAGCCTCACACTCCTTTTCGGCAGGGGTTAGAGGAGTGACATCCGGAACTCGATCGAGTTCCCAAAAACGGTGAACGAGGTCATTTAGAGTCTCATCAGGCGACTGAGACTCCCCGGAGGAATAGTCGGGGAAATTATGCGTCGTTGGCTGCATATGATAGACAGAAGAGAGAGATGCTTTAGGCTTAAGCGAGATGGATGTCAGTAAACCAGCTGATTCCGTTGGAGAGTGTATTGACTTACATGAAGAGGAGGAAGTGGAGGAAGTCCACTGGAGATCGGCTGGGCAGTGGAAGGGGGTGACGATGGAATGAGAAGGTGTGATGGAGAGTCATATGGTTTGTCGACCTGTGAAGAACAACCGATATTGGGTCGGTTTAAGCGCCGTTTGCGCTTGGGACGTTGGGTGCTTCCATCCACGGTGTCAGCGGAGAAGGTGACGTGCTTAGAAGGACGGCGGTATCGAGCATACGGCCCGTAAAGGACCTAACCAAGGGTGGTAGATATGGCACCTAGAAGTTGAGAAGTAGGACGTACGACGCCAGGGAGCATTATCAATGGCACGACATCCGAACCTTACAATAAGTTGATGGGTCATGGCAAGTTGTAGGCGAGATCAGCTAAACCCAACCTGCTCATCTCAGGCCATTGTCGGGCAAATGGTGTGGGTGGCATGTGGTCATTAAGGGTGCTGATGACGTACGCTCTAATGGCGAGTAGGGGAGGATCCTCTGAATGATGAAGCGAAACATGAACGTATCCGAGGGCGCGTAAGGTTCAAGAAATATTGAGAGTTCGCAGATGAATACTGTCAGGTTGGATGGTCATATTCAATCTAGCTACACATTTGGAGGGTGTGCTGACTCCCTGTGTCCAGCAGAGTGCGTGTAAAGTAGCTGAGGGGGCCGTGGTTGAGTCTGAACCATGCAGTGGGCATGAGATGATCTGGATCAGAGGTATGGGAACGGATGGAACAACGCTGAAAATTGGACGCAGCACTAAACGAAGAAGAGAACAGACGATGGCACGCCGGACTTGATGTTACTGGCAGCCAATCCGAACAGGATTTAGAAGCACGTGCTGCCTGGTGATGGTCTTTCGGATTGACATCGGGTTTCGACGAAGATGGATCCGACTTTAAAACGGAAGGAGATGGAGAGCGTGATCGTTCAAGAACGGTCACTAGAGAGCTCGCCGACGAAGAGAAAGAAGACGACCTAACAGAAGAGGAGCGAGGAGAAGAGGGTGACTTTGCAGCTGTCGAAGCATCTGATCTAGGGTGTAAGATCGTGTGATGCCTCTTACCGCAGGTGTGACAAGAGTGAGTTGAGCCGCAGTCGTCAGTGCAATGAAGACTGGAAAGGCAGTTGCGGCAAAGATTGGCTCTGTCAGTGAATGATCGGTGCTCCTGCCATGTCATGGATTTGAATTTGGAACACTGACGAATGGAGTGCGGTGAAGAACAGAAGACACAGCTGCTGCGAGAGTCCTGGTTGGACAATTCCGACGAGTGCGATTTAGTCGTCGCGTAGCTCGGTTTACGCGTTGCGGGTGACTTTCTGTGAACAGGTGAAATGGCAGAACGGGAGATGCTTGGCGATGAATGTCGCACGATACGACCAGACGATTTGGGAGGTGATGGGGCGCGCACAGCAGAGGTGGTGGTCGTGTTCTCCAACACGCGGATTTGCTGAGTCGCGAAGGCGAGAAGGTCATCGACGCGGGGTAACTCATCTGACGGAATCTGTGCCTCAAATCACTGTCGCATTTTGGAACTCAAATTTCGTAGAATCGACGCAAACAGCACAAAGTCACCTAAGTCGGGGATGCTTAGCGCTCTCAATTCCTGCACTGCACACTGGTGCGTTATATTAAACTGCTTCAGATCTTCCAAAAAGGAGCCAGATGACGCAGGGAAATTGAAAATCCGATTTTTGTACATGTGTGCGAGACGACGCGTCTGCTGGTAACGCTTCTGAAGAGCGTTATAGCCGAGGGGGTAATTTACTGCGGTAAGGTCGAGGTTGGCCACGACGGTGATGGCTTCGCCCTGGATAGAAGATCGAATGAGGTGAAATTTCTGAACATCCGTCAAAGAAGAATTGTTGTGGACTAGGCCATCGTATAACGCGATAAAGTCCGGTCACTGCTCAATCTGCCCTGTAAATGTGGGGATCCTAACATTCAGGAGGGGAAATTAAGGGACGGTGTAGATTACGCCGAAGAAGGCTTTGAGATTCGTTC